>JAQGCM010000457.1:0-25403 GCA_034699705.1 Hymenaphorura dentifera | reverse complement strand
TTTTCTGAGTGAGTCGAATTAATTTGCTACGGAAATTAAACTTTGATGCACTTGGGAAAATAAGCTTTCACTGTACACTGTACATAAAGGCTAAGGACTACGAACGAGCAGCTCGTATAACATTACAGTACTTCGATCATTTCATGTGCAGGTCCAGGACCCCCAGCCATTCACCCATAATAATAATAATAGTACCGGCTCTAATCCCTCCCTTGTTAGAAAAATAACATTATTGAGACAGACTTGTGTGTGCGTTTTTTTTATTTCACAGCATCACAACCAACCCTTCACTTTTTTAAATTTTTTTAACAAGGCAACAATAGACATGACGAAAGAAAAGAGTCAAGGTGTGTAATGGACACCCGGGAGAGCAGATTATAACAACTTTACTTTTTTGTGGGTTGTTTTTCATATGTGTTGTGTGTGTTTGCGTTACACGGTTATTATTATTACATTATTTCTCAGTCCAGGACCCAGGAGGGCTTAAATTTCTAATTTTCACACTTTGGGGGCAAGCAATAGGCAATATGGACACATTTACAGTTAATTTTTGTCTAAAAATTAAGCTTTTGCTTATTAGAATGTGAGACAGTTTAATAATTAATTCATGGGTTTTAAATGCTGAGTTTTTTGGGAAATTTTTTAATGTAATAAGTTACTGTGTAAAGGAATAATTTTAACCTAATTTCCTGTCTGAACCAAGTGGGAGGTTTTGTGAGCTGTGAGTAATTTGTATACTTACATACATGTGCAGCGCAGTGCATTTATTGCTTCTGCTCTCTTTTGCCTTTGCTTGCTTTTTTTGGTTCTCCCTGATTTTATCCGGCGGAAGCTGTCACTTCTCATTATAATTACATGAACACTCAACTCCTTGTTAATCATAATTGGACAAAAACAATACCAGCTTCACAGGACGCAACAGAAGAGTCAGGATTTTGTATCATGCTGAAGTTACACAACAATTGCTTAGAAGGCTGACTCGCCCGATCGCCGCGTTGATCCAAACAAAAGAGCAAAAAGGAAATAACAATTGAATGGTTGAATGGAATTTTGCACATGTTCAATTAATTATTAATTGAACATGTGCAAAATTATTGTGTTTAGCTTAATTAGTACTCACACCCTCAAATTACCGTGTAACAAGGTGTAGCAAGATTTTGATCTGTACGCTGCTGAAGATACAAGACGAAATTTCCTGCACATCGTTTAAAATACAGATTAATTATTGAGTACGAATTTCTTCAACACAATCCAATACAAATTTTTGGAATGTTTGGGAGCAAAAAATCGCTCTTGCGATTTTCCTAAGTTGAACAGTAGGAAAAATGATGGCAAGTTTGCAAAGGCTGCAAAATATTTTCTGACTCAAAGTTACAATAATTTGAATCTGCAATTTTCAAAAATTCCGATGGATGGAATACATTCTAGTAATTTCAAACTCAATATTGCTGCTGTGGAATTCGTATTTTGCTTTGCTAGTGAATCTTTTGACCCGAGTCCAATTCCCAAAAATTGTTGAGCAGTATTTTCACAAGTAAACAATTTAGTTGATCTTCGTGACTTTTGTCCACACCCAGGGTTGACAGGTGAGAGAAATTCTTGAAAATTGTGGCAAAGACTTGGGCGGGACTGACCGGAGTGACTTGAGTCCATCAAGTAGTTTAGGGACTTCATCATCATCATTATCATCAACAGCTTTTCAAAATAAAGAATTGGTTCCAGTGGAGGAAAGTAGTTCACGGTCTGGTCATGTCTTTCGCTTGCTCTTTCTTGGCACGTTCTTCTACACGATTGTAAATTCTTTTCAAAGCGAGTTGGCTGCTTGGGCTGGCTTTTCCAGCTACACAATTTATCCTTTTTATCCTTTGTACTCAATAATGCAGGGTGAAATGAAGTCAAGTTTTCCTTTTCGAGAATTTCTATTTTTCGGGAATGCGCTGTAATGCTTGCTGAGCCAGATGAATTTCTAAGTTCCCATTGTTATGTTTTGTGTTGGGCAAGATGCAAGAAGATTTCCTTGGAATCATTGGGTGAAAAACTACCCAATATTCCGGAATTGGATTTTGACAATGACACTATGACACGGGGACATGGAGACAAGGTTTGACACCGTGTTCCAATCTATGTGAACAAATGGCAGATCCTTTACTCAAAGAAAATGTATTCTTAGGGAAAGACAGAGGAAGGCCTTTCAAGTGACAAAAAAACTTTTCGTTTGTATTTGGGGTAAAAATCGCATCTGCTTTGGTAGATTTTTTCCCAGAATCGGATCAGACCCTGACAAATCTAAATGATCCAACCGGGCCCAAACCCAATCAAAATTTATAGAGCCAAACCGATAGGCAATTTCGAAATGAAGGTGCAAGGAAGATGCAAATTTTGAGTCGGACCTTGTTAGAACACTCCTTTGAAAAACCTCCAAATTATGCCGATAGGATCCTTCAAATCTACGATTCGATGCTAAATGAAGCAGCATTTGTTTGCTGTGCCGATTAGGTTTGGAATTCAATCATTTATCGTTAATAGGGAACAGAGCCAAGTGCCAAGAAAGGGCCCAGGGGACCCTTTAGTTAAACAAGTTAGCCGTTAATATTTGTATTAGTTGCCGAGAAGAAGCGAAGAAGGGGAACAAACACATTTTCCAAGTCATAGTTTTCTTATTTCGTGCAACTCACCTTTGATCACGTCACTTCATTTTTCTCAAATAAAAGGTAACAAACCTCAGCAGGGTGTCTAGCAATGAAGTGAACTCTCAACTCAAGACTCAAACAACTTTTCCTCGTTTCTCTTGTCAAGAAAAGGAGGAACATAAATGTCAAAAATCTCATTCTCATATATTCATTTGTTCAAATTTTCAATGTTATTTCAAACTTACGGACGTACTTATCTAACATGGCAGAGCGTTCACGGGTAATTTTTCGGGTAGGTCATTCCACTGTGACTTTGCTATTGTGGTCGTAAAATTTTGGATTCAAGTTAGCCAAAATGAATTAGCAACTCATGTTTGTGTAATTAAATAAAACTGCGCTATATTAAAATAAAAATGCTGAAGATTTGGTACATATTTAAATCTTATCCAATAGCGCCACTGGTGAAAATTTTGGATTGGCTTCTCTATTTCTTCTTCTTCAGAAATTCGAAAATCTAACCATAAATTTCTGTAACCGTCCCATGACTGGGTTTTGGCATCAAAATCAGGTCTAAAAGAAACTAGTTACAATAAATGCTTCCAATTCTCGACTCCATAGCACTACATTGCTCCACAACCCACAGCACAAAACAAGTCGAATATAAAATACAAGAAGACCAATAGACTATAAAAGTTATAACGAGCATCTAGGGTCCTATTCCTAGCATTGGAATCAGATATCAAAGGAGAAAACTTTTGCAAAAAAGACTTGGAATTATCATTTTTCCAATTCCAATCCAATCCGATCGTCACTCCTTTTATCTTATTGTATACATGATTGTGCTGAATACTCAGGGCAGCACTATAAACTAAACCCAAAACCAAACCATCACAATTTACTCCAACTCTCTAAACAAAACAACATTCAAGGGATCAGTCAGTGTGTTCAATCTGTTCCAATCATGATTTAAAATATCGAATTCTGCTAACTTGAACCCAACCAATTTTGAGCCCGACGGGACAAATTCCGATTGTAGACTAGCCGCAAATACAAAGATTCAAGTAAGTTTTATTCCCACTGAAGTGAAATGAGTTTTGGTGAAAGGTAAAGTTGTGCACTTTCTCCGCAATACGCTAACAGAGACAGAGAGAAAGCTAAAGATCTTAAGCGATTGCTGTTTTATTCCTACAATTTGCATGAATGAATAAAACCCAATATGCCGGCTTTTCTTCTTTGCTTCTAAGATTTGAAAAGAAATTTTATTTTCTCCAAGAGCTCAATTTCAGAATCTCCACATGCACATGAGTGTGGTGAACCGAACCGTTAACGGTGGGTACTTGGAGACAATAGATAGAATGAAACTCGATTGCTTGGAAGAGAAAAAATCCACTTGTCAACAGAACGATTTGTCGTACTTTCACTCTGCTCTCTGCTTTCCTTGGTTTCGTCTTTTCTTTCAGTATTCAGTTTTTTTCTCTCGTTTTCTTTATGGATGAGTAGATTTTGTCTATAAAGTGCTGGTGGGGGTAGGTGTGAGACAGGAAGGAATGGAGTTTTGGTTTTTCTGCTATCCTCCGTCTGTCGTAAGTGTACAAATGCAGCCTTGCAGCGCAGAGTGAGCAAATAAATGGAGTGAAGTGAATCAAGCTCTTATGTCTCTGTGAGGAAATAATACTCAGAAAAAGCAAACACACACACGCATTCAGACGAACACAAAATAGCATCAAAAAAACAACCAGATGAATAAATCGACTCAAGGAAATTGCCAACCATTTCCCTGTCTTCGATATATTTGCTCAAAATATAAAATAAAATACTCTTTCCCTCTCAGGTTTCTGGTCGCTATTTGTTTGCACCAGACTTATTTTCATTGCATCCCATGAACTTGTAGAGGCATTTCCCCTCCATTTTTTGTGCTTTTCGAATGAACGGATCGGAGACGAGACCCGACCCGGGTATCTTTCTGTCAATGCAAGGAGCAAGCACTCGGGCACCCTGCCCTGCCCGCCGCAATCTGCCCTCCGATCCACCGCCCTTTCCATTAACCCAGCCATCCAATCACTATAACGATAACTTGAAAAAGAGAAGCTCAAGCAAGTCCTTTGGTTTATGTATCGTGTGCATGTGTGATTGTGTTGCTTTTCTTGTTACGAAATCCAAGTCGGATTCCGGAACCAATGAACCAAATCAGATTTTATTATTCGCATTAATTTTATTGAACACATTTACCCTACACACGTGTATAGATCCGGAAGGAAGCCAGAATTTGAAAGTGTCGCTTGTGCTTAACTATCAATAAAATCATAATTGCAGATGAATTTATGAATTGAGGAATGAATATGCCGTTTCCCTGTGATGCTTATTTTGAAATTTTCAGTTCAATTATTTTTTTTAATAGATACAAAGGATTGAATTATTTTGTTAATAGAGCGCTCATACGTAGAGATTAGCCAAAATAATTTGTAACAGCTGTGCTTTGAGCTCAAATGCAAAAATTAATTGCTGTGTTGCAATGAAAACCGAAATTTTTTAAGCAGTACTTTGAAATGAAAAGGCTGATGCTGTAATGATTGGGTATTTCGGCCCTATTAAGAATTCTATAGCGTTATTGGTGCACATATGTGTGTAGTACTATATTCCATTGTTGTCGGCATTTATTTGTTGCATTGCACTGTTCGGCATGTCAAAAGTGGGTATCGCGGGTAATGTGTAATGTAGAGTTTTTGCCAGGGACGAACTAACTAGTCGCTCAATGGAGTTACTTACTTAGTAATGTGTTACTGTTGTGTTTGTGTATTATTTGTGTGGCATTTGTGTGTATTGTAAACGGGAAAAAGATAACCTGAATGTAATTAAGCCATCATTTATTCGTTCTGGTTTTTGTGGGGCACAGCAGGGATCGCTCCTCGTTTTTTTTCGAAGTCCCTTTGGAACTTACTTGTCTTTGAGCAATGAACTGAGCTGAGCTGAGGGACAGACAACTTTGTTCAAAAGGCTCCGATTCATGAATAGCAGAGCTAATTTTGAATAACTCTCTCTCTCTCCCAGTCCACAACTTACTTACTTTTGGTTGCCTTTTGAAACTGTCACCCCTTAAAAATCCTTTTGTTGGGTGCTTCAACAATGAAATTCGAAAAGTTGGTGTGAACGAGAACGAATCGAGGGTTGTCCCTTCAACCCAAGCAATTGCATGCATTTCAAAAGTTTCAATTGAATTGTGTACTTATGTCGCGTTTGCATTAAGTCGATTTTTGTAACAAGATTTTTAAGAGAGGACTTTCTCTCCGCCTCCTTTCATTCCAAATGGGAATTTGGGAATGCCTAGGATTCACTGATGACTCTATCAACTCAGTGATTGAGCACATACATAAAAAGTAGGGTACTCAAGTTGTTCTGCTCCAAGCTGTGTTTTAATTGGCGCTCTTATGTACTCCACATTCCAATTTAATTAATAGTGATGGTTGGCTACATAGTTTAGCTAAGAAAAATCGCCGCAGGGCCAATTCTTAATCACGGACATTTCAAATTGACCATTCATTATCATTTGATCAGAATAACTATTAAGGACCTGAATTGCGTAATTGCAGATACGAAAGTTAATGAAGGCTGAATTCGCTCAGAAAATCTTTGCTAGCGAAGATTGTATAGTTGCATTCGCAGAATTTTTTCTGTTCTCTTATCGATTGTCCATCTCAAATTGTGAGCGTCATAAATTAATGATGGATCCAATTTCGGAGAGATACGTACGCCATGCCGGCAAACTGTAATAACTGCAAAGAGTGAGTATCATTTACTCTGTGAATCGATCAAAATGAGTGAATAAAGTGTGCGTAGTAACCCTATAAGCCTTTTACTAAAAAAATAACGTCCTTAATTTTACTGGGTAGGTGTGAATTTGATGCAGGCTTGAGTCCGTCCGAATCCGATAATATTATGTATTCAGTCTCCGACTCCGAGAGAACCTTTTCCCTTTTGCGTCCTCTCCAAATATTATTTTTCAATTAACGGTATAAAGAGCTCTAACGTTCATCCGGCTCCAGGAATGGATTTCAACACCATTACCATTAAGCCGCCCATGTCTGCCTGAGTCTCAACTCTGCACATGGCACTCGATCTGCACCAACTATCATAGCAATACTTTACCTTTGCGTTCCAAATTGGGGATTGTTGCCATTTGGACCACACACTCCTTCCTAGTCTCCAAAACTGTATCAAATTTTTATGTTATTACCACTTTGCATGCCGTGACCACAACCACCGCGGCAATCATCAACGTCACCCTGGCCTGTGATGCGGTGAAATCGCATCGTGTTTCATTGCATTATTATTGTTATTATTATTACAACTTGTGTTATTGTAAAGAAAGAGGTTGGCGAAACACCCAAAGTCTATTTGTGTAGTCAGTAATCTGATATGAAATTTAACACCACCGTGAGCCAGCCTATGAGGGTTCCAAACAACGAGAACCCGGGTTAAGTCGGGAGGATCAGACAGGCTAGGCGGGCGGACGTAACCCTTTTGCTTGTCATGTATGTCATTCAATCCTTTGGGTTACAAATCCTGCATTTGATCTTTGCTGCATGGCCATGGGCTTGGGCTCGGCATAATAATTCCATTCATTGGTGCAAGGATCCATTACAAATAGGCGCAATCATACACTACAACTATGTACAAAATTCAACCTCAGACAACCTCAGACATTACGTATCAGATTACCTATCCTTGATATCTGGCCGGGTTTCGGGTTTTGTGGATGTGGAAGTAGATGACGTGTCTTTGAATTAAAACTTTTTCATTCAGCCAGTTCAAACATTTAATTTGTAATTCTAGGGTTTATAATAGCTACAGCTATGTAGCCTATTGTAAAGGATGTTTGGATTATTACGAGCGTTTCAGCGTTTGGGACTCGAAACACACACATCTGGCCACCCAAGGAGGTGGCAATTAAATATTTTAAATTTAGCTGTAGATTTTTTTGAATCCCGTTCTTCTTGCTGTTGTTTGCGTGCACTTACAGTGTGAGAGCGTAGCCCGGCTCTCCAACTGTCAAAATTTTAAATTACTTTGGATTATCAAGATGAAAAATTAATACCAGCATAGCTTGGAGTCCAGGGTGTATCAAATAAATTAACGTTCAGGTCAAATAAAACGAATCGCGTTCACTTTATTGCACATGAAGATAAAAACATGATTTTTTTATGAATTTTTACATTTTGCGGACGGCAGTGATTTTCACTTGAAGATCTTGAAAAGATCTAGTGAAGAACTCATCGCTTTCGTTGAATGAATCTGAAGAATTTGATCCGATCCATGAATGAAAATTAAATTGATCCTCTCACGGGAAACAGCTCCTGGTGTTGTGTAGTGCACCCTTCTCGGTTTAGATAAACTTCGAATGGCTGGGTAATTCCATCGCGTTCGAGTTGGAAGAATTGATTGACAAGCTGACGTGTTTCCGCATAAAATGATTTGATTAGCTCCTACCTGAAGCCAAAGCAAAGCAACTATCCAAAAAGTAGTCAAGTCAACAATGTGCCCTGCTTGGGTGATTTCATGGCATTCGTTCAATTCATTCGATAATTCATATGTATTTTGTTTCATTGCAGCATGCAGTGTTGAGTTGACTTGATGGGGAAGGAATCATGAGTGGGATAGAATTCTTGGACACCAAATGCTCAAAACAAAACAAAGGGTTTCCAATTCGTTTCATTCAACCCACTTGCACTGCGTTGAGTAGTTGCGTTGCGTAACCACCACGGATAAATTCCTCAGGCCAGGCCAGAACCAGAACTCGAACTCAATGCTCAAACTAAATGGAAATGAACTAGGCAATGGAATCCACAGTGACACCGAGTACCACCCATTTAATTGACATAATGTGAGTAATAATTGTTGCATATCATGCTGAGCTCAACACGAGACTTGGAACTTAACAAGTAAAGTAATACGGAGTCCTGGCTGGAGTCAATGTAAATCCAACACAATTCAAACCTAATGCCTTATGATTAATGTAATGGTATCCGGGTATTATTTATCTCAACTTGTGCACACTGTGCAGCACAAGCAAACCACAACAATTTTGGTAGAGATTCTCTGAACGCAGCCAATGAAGTCACTCTTCTGAACTCCGACAATGAACTGTGCAGTTTTGATTTACAAGTACCAGCAATTTTGCTTAACCAGTTTTATAGGTTCATTCCAAGTCACAAATGCCAGCATGCAATCGTTTAGTCAAGAATGAGTCTTTTAAATGCAATAATTGAAAGCAGATTCGTCCGCAAAAAGTATTAAAACCAGTTCTTTATCACTTCGGTTTTATATTTAAAGTAATAAAATGTTGGGCAAAGAAATCGCTTGCAACCGCTGCGCTGTGAAGATTTGGGTGAGCTGACAAACATTCTGTTTTGCGGCTGCTCAAAAAAACGAAATTATCCGATTTTATAATTCCTCTAGAATTAATGAGATGCACAAAAATATTTTTCGCTCCGATTATAGATTCAACAAAATTACAGAACATATGTAACCTTAAAATAAATCAGTCTTCCTCGTATTTGATGACTACGCCATAATCGTACCATAGAACTTTAAGGTTTGAGCTGCACGAACGGTATCTACAGTTACCGTCTCGTAATTTCCTCATTAATCTTAGAGTTGATGATTTAAGTGGGCAGATCCAAAAATTCTGTTGAGACGACAAACACCTATGTTTTTATAAAACTACGTGGAGAGATCGTACGAGGTTTGCCTTCTTAAAATGTAATGAGTTGAGTTAAGTTGAAGTCGAGGCCGAGGCCTAGGCTTAAAGGTGTGTTGGTATAATCAAACTGCGAGTTGAGTGCAATTCATCATTTGATAATATCACACCAAATCATATCCCATTACGTGAGCATTTGGGTGTTTCATTTCTCTCCAAACTACCCGATTAAATCAAACACATCAACATTCATTTCATGACTTCACTTCTTCTTTCTGCGTAATCATATTCTCTCCTCAACTCCTCAGTCCTCACTCAAGAACTCGGCTCAACTTTTATAGCATCTATCTCAAATTCCGGTTTCTTCTTCTTGCTGCTCAGCAACAACTCGTTCATTCCATAATCTCCAAAGTCCAGATCGAGTCCGAGTGAGTCCAAGTCCAGCAGGTCTCCAGGTGGACTTGAGGTGAAGACTCAGCCCTCAACCATTATTTAAATACGACTCCAACTCCAAGCTCATAAATAAATCTACTTAATAAGGACAACGTAAACGTATCCATACTTTTATCCATACTTAATTCTAATAATTCGATGACTCCACAAATGTTCATCACCACTTACCACTTTAGCAGGAGCTTGGAGGAGCACCCGCCGGCCAAATTTATTCAAAATCGTTTGTTAGAGAGTCAAACGCCAACTTCCGACGTGCTAAATACCATCCCTTAAAAATATGTTTGGTCATGCCAAGCAATCTAAGATCCAACTGTACATTTTAAATTGAGTCTTCAGTTTGTAAAAGCCAGCGAGACGTAAAGAGAACATGCCGATTTGAATAAGAAAAGCTCAAGGTGGTAATAGCATTTTACAACTTTGAGAAATTATGAGCAGAATTAATATCAGCTTTCATCGGACTCAACACTCAAGTGCACCCAGTATTTAAAAAGCAAAACACCAGTCGTTTCCGGTGGTTTTCGAATTCGGTTTCGGGCCGTGCCTAACTAAAACTTCACCTGATGGAAGGCATGTTTATCGCAGCACTAAGCGGACATATAGGAGACAGACCTCAAAAGTTTCCTGCAACTTGTGCATGTGCAATTACACAGAATAGTAGCCTGTAATTTGGTTCTAATTTTTTCCAGAAGACTTAATGCATAATCATTAAGCTATTTGCACGCAGCAAAAGTTGAGTTTCTCTAAACTTAGCCTGCTAATTTGGGTTCGAATTTCGGCTTGGAATTTTATTACTAGTACAAGTGCGTTCACAAAAGTTGCAAGGGTTAGCCATGCATTCGCCTGGTTCTGGTTCTAGTCAAAATATGGTTTCATTTCGTTTCGTTGAAGCCAAAGCCAAGAGCAATGAAAACATAAATCATGGTTGAATCTCATTTATGCAAATGCAATGCATAAGGAATAGGAGTTAATCGAGAGTTTAGAATTTGGAATTGCATGTAGTCTCCGAGGGGGCCAGCCAAGTAGTTGGGATCGGCTGCCTCGACACTTAATTTTTGCATTTGTCGGGTCGGGTGAAGCGATGTAGATGCGACGCCGTATCCCCTTGAGAACACAGAGATGAGATGAGATGAGAATATAGTTGATGTGAGATGAATATGATGAGATGATGATGAAGATCATTTTCGGTGGATTGGTTGGATCCTCAAACTTGTTAGAAAAAGAAGGCTGAGGCTGGGCTGGGCTGCTTTAGTCATCTGAAGTGATCTCTGAGCTGCTTTTGGCAGTTTCATCTCTCCGCCTAGCTCTAGTCGATCTTTGCAGCTCTCTAGCTCTAAAAAAGGAATTACATGTGGGACTCCCAGATTAGGGATGCCAAAATGAGGCTTTCAACTAATAGCATTTCCCATCATAAAGAGATCGGTTGAGTCAAAAGGGACACTTTGTTCTGATTACAACCCGATCTCCGAGTTCCTCTCTTTTATAACGCCTTCATGACCGCCTTCCCACTTTATGAGCTCTCTTTATTTTATTCCCCCTCAATTCACAGCAGTTTAAACGGGCTTCTGGAAAGGTCCACCTCTCTTTATTACGGCATCCATTATTTCCAAACTTCCAGAGTCACTCGTCCATGTCCAGCACCAGCAGTACGCAAACATACATACATATATGATTTTTATGTTGGCTTTTATTTCATTGCTGTAGTTTGCTTGTATGCAGAGCACGAACGCATCGCTTCGGAATAACCCTTTTACCCGGGTCGGGAACAAAATGGAAGTTGCTAAAACTACATAGACTCAGCTATTGATGGAAGGGAGAAAACAATAAAATAGTTAAAGCCAGATCCGGAGTGAAACCCTTGCTCTTGACCACCCGTTGCTCGAAATCAAAATTGCGACAATTCGAATAGGATGATGGCTCGAATAAGTTGTCATCATCTGTCACTAGAATGGCTGCAAATTCCTTTGATTTGCCGGAGACTGCATTCATTGCAGGGCTTTACACTTTTAAGAATTGTCAACATGAGAATCCGCCATTAATTTCGTTCAATCTATGAATTAATGGTACAGTAGTTGTAGTTACGACGGACTGATAGGCGCTAGAGCTAGTTGAAATTTATCTTTTGTTTTTAGTTCTACTAATTATTTGGGCATCACGCGAACGGGCATCGGTCACAAATTGACAAGCGAGTGATTAGCAGTTCACTGCTATTACGTGGCAGGGTTCCTGAATTGTGAAGCTTTAATAGCTTCTTCGTATACACTATTGATTCGAATTTTATTTATCAGTTCTTAAAAATTAAAATAAGTTCCATAGAAGCTTGAAAATTTATTCTTAGAATTGATTTTTGAAACTTTCTGAAGAACTACTGTTGTAGTATCTGTAGTCATCGCTCTGCAACAACTCTGCAGCAAGTAATGAACAATATGAAGTGAAGAATTGATTCGGTTTGCGGAGTGAAAATAACCCGAGAAGGGAAGCCTTTTCTCGCGTTGTAAACTTTAGGTCAAAATTTCATCTAGCGGATACAAGTGTAAGCGAAGATTCAAGACTTGGTCGTATCCCAGATGACTCACAAATGCAGACAACAAATTCGTTTCGATCTTCCAAAAACCGTTTTTCGCTTAAAAAACTCTTTCCAAACTAACATGAAGTCGTGGCTGCGGCCAGTTTATTCGTATTAAGTTTACTACAGTGCGAAATTGCGACGCAATAAAGGCAGAAGCTAACTGATTGTTTTCAACAATCTCTGAAATTAATAAATTGAAAAATACACCGCCTTTATGAAGGGTTCTTTTTTGAAAATCCACAAAAATACTTTAGTAAGTAAGTACGCATATTCTCAGGATAAGAAAATAAATTGTAGACGCATGAAAGTCGATTTCAATTAAACTTGATTCCTTTGCAAAATTGCAAGTTGGAAAATCTAATTCCCTGCATGCATAGTTCAGTTCATTAATTTTCTTACAATTTCGTTTTGAGTTCTAGTTTATATTCTAAAACACTTCCTTGTTGATCAATGAAATTGGAGATTTGTTTACTGGTTTATGAATCAGCCTACATTTCTGGCTACTGCCCATGAAGAATAACAATTTCGACTTCCTGATACGCATTCGCTGACCAAATTTTGGGATATCTTAGAACATTAGGAAACAACGAGAAAGAAGCTCAATAATGTTGACGAATACAACAATTCGTGAATCCAATTTCTGAGAAATTCGACATCAAAACTCGAATTCAATTCAATAGTAAGAAAACGAACCAATACAGGAATTTAGCATATATGCAACCACAATCATTTTATTGAACATCAATACAGCTAATTCTTATAAACAGTCATCAAATTTAAAAACAGGGAGAAGTCATATTCGTAACTAACGTTCTGAATTACACATTTAACCAATGCTAAGCCGGAACGCAGCACCGCCACCACCTGAGGGAGGAGGAGGGGTCCTGTACGCACCGGAGCTGCCACTGCTGAAAGAGTATTTAGCTCCACCCCCACCTCCACCTCCGCCACTACCTCCGCCTCCACCTCCGCCTTTACCTCCAGATTCTCCACTCCCGTAGCGTTTACCTCCGCCCCCTCCTTTACCTCCACCCCCGATGCCGCTGGCGTGGCCAGTGTCAATATCGTATCTACTTTTAGTTCCACCGCCACCGCCACCGCCATGTCCAGATTCAGCGCTGGTAGAGTATCTACCTCCTCCCCCACCTCCGATTTTACTTCCACCGCTGCCTCCTCCTCCACCTCCGCCCTTGCCACCCCCAGACCCAGACCCAGAGCCAGAGCCGCCCCCTTTACCACCGCCATCGTCATCATCCCCCCTGGTGTGGTAGGTTCCTTTGGCTGAGGTGTCTTTGAATCTTCCGCCAAACATATCACTCGCGGATTTTCCGTCCTTGCCTTTACCACCCCCGCCACCGCTACCACCCGCGCCACCGCTACCACCTGCGCCACTGCCTCCACCATCGCCATCGCCTCCAGCGCTAGCACTGATGCTACCACCAGAGCTACCGCTGCCACCGCTACCACCACCCCCGGAGACACCACTACCGCTACCACTGTCCGGCTTGTCTTTGCATTGCTAAACAAAAGTTTGGAGACAAAGTTAAATCATTTTCTAAACATTTGGGACAAGGCATTTTTCCATTTTCTTACCGCTTTTCTGGCTTTGAAGACGCATTCGTAGAACCTGTGGTAGCGCCTGCATCTAATGTTGTCCTTGACATCATGATCGAGTTCTAAATTAAAAATCATGAATGTACGGTTCTAAAAACAGTAATAATTAAAGACTGATTTTGGTTTTTACCAGCTCTGCATTCCTTGGTCGCCTTCATGAGCTTCAACATATTGGCTTCAAGCTTCCCATCAAACTCTTCTTCTGTCGTCTGCTCGTATTTCTTAAAATTGACTTCGTCATTGTCATGAATCTAACGTCGAGGACAATTTAAACAACGATAGTTAAAATTGCTATTCTTTCAAAGTAAAATTTTCGAAATAGTTTAAGCTTACGAATTCCATTGCTTTCCAGATGCAAAGCATTTCGCACTGCAAAATGTCAAAGAATTCGTCAATATTTGAAAAAATTAGTTTGACCAAGGTATTTTAGTTAGTAAATTATTTACAGTTGGCCCTTTCTTTGCATTTTCGACATTTTCACGAGAATCTTCAGATTTCTTTCGAAAATCAGCACACGCAGTTGCGGCATCTCTCAATGGCTTTGGGTATTCGATATTTGTTTCCTGACACCTCCCAAATTGTGGCTTGTTTTCCTCCATCCAGGCATCATCTTCCTAAAGGGACAATGTGCAAAATCAGATTAAATTATGAACTATTAGAAATGGAATTTGTATTATTACTTCGGCGTTTGAGGCTACTGCTATGAAGCAGACCAAACCTAGGGTCACCAGGAGCCGCATGATGAAGGCTCGAATGACAAATTGTAATTAGGCAATGGATAGTTCGGGGTCATTCAATTTATAGAGACGTTGTTTTACGGAAGAATTGATTTTAAGGCGACAACAATTCACAAATTGGACACGGAAAAGAACCAATTAATTTGCCCTGAGCAAGACAGCCGTGCACAGCTTCTGAGAAGCCCGTTTAACAGTCTTGAATTCCGGGTTCAATTAACTAGAACACAAACAAGTCCAATTTTGTGACACGAAATAACAAAATTGTCCTAGTTTTGCACTGGTAAAAATATTTTTCATAATTGTTCACATTTGAATTGGTAGAATTTTACAAGACTTTTGTAAACTGGCTTGTATTTGGAAGCAACCAGCCGAATGCATTCATGCAGTGCAGTGTGAGTGTGAGATTTAATGTGAAATGCGAAGCTTAATGCGTACAGAACAATAAAAAAGTAAAATCGCATCTGAAAACACAAAATGATCTTAAAATTGAGAATAGTCCAGAGATGTAGTATAGCAATTTTTCGGGGCATTTATGCACAATATTCCGTACAGGGAACATTTGCATTTGTGTCTGTGTCTCCTTTCAGTCTTTCTAACTGTACTTGCTCTCGACAGCTAGCCGTTTCTTCTAAAATTTTCAATAATTTTGTACCCTAGCCACAACAAATTGTTATGTTGATGCTGCTTGGCTTGGCTCGCTGGTAAAACGACTGAACGACTCAGGTTTCCTGGAACCTTAGAAAAACCTATAATTTCTAAGTGAATCCATCAAATTGGCTTCTTATTGCAAGCACAAATTGTATACTTTAACTATGAAGTTTGCGACCATTGGCGGCCATTGGCGGCCACCCGGCCACGGATTTTGCCGAATTCGTTTGTCAAATTAATTCCATGCTTAATCACTGAGCGATTCAACTCAATTCAAAAATTTCCTTTATTCCAAAAGTCGATAATTACAACATTAGAAATAAAAATTATTTGGAAACGACACAATGGCACTCGACTAGTGTGATTTGCCATTTCATTGCATTTCAATGTGAAGCTGATATGAAATATGACAAGCACATTGGTAATTAGTCCAATGCTTGTTTTACCATTACACATTATGCATATTTTAGTATTTTTTTCAGTATAGTTAAAAATTAGTTTACATCGAGTAAGGTATTCATAGTACTAAAGTCATTTCAGTTACAGACGTCGTATTTAAGATATGCAGGCCGCAAGAGTGTTTACATCTCAGGCAATTTATGATTCACTACTTACCTGGTGTGATTTTAATTTTGCAACTCGTGTGATTTGATTTTGACGAGTGATTTAATGAATGAATTTTATTATCTGATTTCCGTTCTTAATACAGGTGCATCCCAAAATCCTCTCCGCTAATCTGTTATTCTAACGATTCGCTCCTTTGAACACCCGAGGAATCTTAAGTTTTTTCTTAAAGCTAGTTTCAGAAGAGTCAACCTGTATTTCTTCGGCAATACTTAGCCAAAGTTTTGCAACTTCATATTTCATAAGTTCGTATTTTAGCATGGATTTCCTTCCTTTACATTTTGGCACTGTGTTTGACTTGGCATTTTTATGGTTGAGTAACTCGAGTCTGATAATCCGTAAGGATATCGGTAAAATAATTCTTAAACAATTCAGGGCAATTATTATCAAGGGCACTGTGAACAAATTTAGCAGTAGCGAGAGAGTATATGAGCTTCGGAAACAACGAGTTCAGGTCATTGGGCATTCTTTCTCGATCGGAGTTCGGTTCATTATGGTCATCAAAATACCAAAATCTGTCCCATCCCACAGACTGGAAAGATTGCAATGTAATCAATACAAGTTGCAGCAACTAGAGTTTCCGAGCTTATTGTACTACATTGTACGTAGTTGGAAGGAAGGACATGGCATTTTACGGAAGCCAAGAAATGTATGTGCAATTCGTGTAATGATGGTATTTAGCTCGTAGCTGAGGGTGATTCACAGATGCTCGAGATAGCTCCGATGGTAAACATCTCTTAATCACGAGTCGCATGCATTAATGGCGGCTCAGGGTGGTTCATAGACGTCGTAGGTCATGCTCTCTGGGTGACAGCTTTCGGTGTCTCATGGCGTTTTAATTGTTCCACTGACTTTCCGCCGATCCCACCGCTGCCCTGTACGCAAGTCCTATTTTATCCAATGGCGTGTTCACGTAATGAAGTTCTACAGCTGTAATTATCTGTTTTAAGAATTGTACTTATATTTAAATGAGTTCCACATAAGTTAAACCGTCTGCCAAATATAAGCAAATAGTAGAATCATAGCCTCAGCCGCTCAGCCTTACATATCTTCATAGTGTCTACAAAGCGAGTTACTAAATGCAATCTAAGCATTGTCGAGTAAAGTTAGTTAAAAGTTTCCGGGTAAGTTGTGGTATTCCTAAGTATTCGGCACAAATTCACGAGAAACTAATAACAAAAAGCTGTGCCGTGCCGTAAGCCAAATTTGCTGACTCAGTCTGGTACCGGTAAATTTTCAGCCTGCCAGGAGTACACTAAACACTTCTTGACGAATAAGATATGGTTCGATTCAGAAATGTAAATCGTAGTACATTTTTGCAGCTGGTTTGCATGTTACGCCCTAAACCTTCATGTCCTTAATGGACTATCTATCTAGATTTAGATGACTGTGAAAGTTTGCAGCCCGTATTTTCTTTTGGTGTTTTGCTGAAGAGTTTCATCATCAAAACTATATCAATAAGTTGGCTTAGAATAGAGTTATGTAACTTTTCGATGTGCTAGAAATTTTATTGTTGGACAAATTGGAAACATTTACAATGACAAAAATTAGAAATAGAGTATAATAGTTTGTTAGAGACGACATCATTTTCCCACTGAGAGCCGATGAATCAGTTCGATCCGCAATTCTGGAAAAGAAAAAAAAACGGGTTTATACTTGCAAGCACATTGTTCCAGAAGATGCTAAGGATGATGGGCTTACAATCTGTCGGATTTCTTGGACGCATTTGAAAAAGTATTTGTATTTTCTGCACCGAATGTTGTCTTTCTCGTCAAAGTCAAGCTCTGTGCACAAAGCGTTAAGAATGTAATAACATATTTGAGACTAATTTTATTTTCCGGACTAACCTTTTCTGCATTCTTTGGTCCCCTTCATGACCTTCAACATGTTTGACTCCAATTGTCCGTCAAATTCCTCCTCAAGGAAATTGTCATATTTCTTGAAACTAATTTCATCAGCTTCGTCAATCTGGAACGCAAAAAATGTTGTTCTTGCAGATCAATTTCGTTTATTGTCAGACAACAAATGCTAGAGCTGAGCTTACCAGACCCAAACTCCTCCAGAGACAAAGACCTTCACACTGAAACGTTTAAAATCAAAATTAAATCTATATACAAAATCATCGAATTTGAATAATTAGTCCTGAGTGAGACTCACAACAACTCCTTTTCTTGCATTCTCTGTGTTTTCTCTCGAATCCTCTGATTTTTTACGGAATTCGGCACATGATTTGACGGCATCACGAATTGGTTTTGGGAACTCTAACTTTTTTCCTTGACACCGTCCCCAAGTAATCTTGTTAGATTCCATCCAGGCCTCGACATCGCCGCCACCTCCAGCCGCCTGAAATATTGAATTCCAAATTAGAATGTGGAATTAAGACTCCAAAGGAGTCAACTTACGCTGAATCCAACTTGGCAGACCAAGACAGCTCCAAAAACGATGAGAGTAGTAGGATTCATTTTGCTTGATTGCAAGAATGGCTCTTCAGAATCGTCTGGCTTTGATTCAAGAATTCCGGCCTTTTATACCCTCCGCTACTAGGAAGTAAAGTTAGTTGGAACTATCAATAATCTTAAACAATATTTTCTGGCCTGAATTATTACGAAATGCTAGAGCATAGGTGATTCCGGGTCTGAACAACAAAATACAGGGTGAGTCAGAAGTAACAGAGCAACTTCAATTCGATGTTGCGGTAGAAAGCTTGTATCAATTTTCCTGCGGGTTATTTCTAAATTAGTATAAAAAAATTAGAAGGAATACACAGACCATCAGAACCGAATTTTGAAATGTTTTGCAACTTTTATTGACAAATTTTTGATTCTGACAGAATGTCAGCATTAAGGCTTGTGGGCACCAATTCACAAAAAAAATTGCGGAAACCATTGCTGAATTTGTGAAGAAACAGTGCTACAAAAATTTACAAAGGGAACTTGTTGATTCACATCATAATTCAAATAGAACGTCCTGCCTACCAGTTAAATAAGCAATTTTTGTTCAAATGCGTTGAAATGGTTTCCCTTCCGTGGGAAATGTTTTCGTGAATTGATTGATGCCCAGATTTTGTCGAAATCCAAAATTTGTCATAAACATTGCAAAAAATTTCAATATCTAGTTCAGATGGTAAGCAAATTCCTTCTAATTTTTATACTAATTTGGAAACAAACTGCACGAAAATAAGTACAACCGTGAGGCTGCAATATTAAATTGAAGTTGTTTTACTACTTATGACTCACCCTGGCCAATTCGGGTCTTTGCTGTTTATTTAGTACGCTATAAATTGTAAGTACCAGTATTTGGTAACCTGATTATATATATGCACTAGTTAAATCTCCTTCCTTATGCCACGTAATTTTTAAAAATTATATTTCATGATAGAATTAGAAAAGCGTGCTGAACTCAATGTAATGTAAACGTAATTTTCAGGAGAATTCAATTCGCTTTATTGCTAAAATTTCGGTATAATTTCGAATTGTTGATAGTCCATTTTTGATGCTGATATGTAATGCATCGAACCCTTACATAAATACAGGTGAGAAATTGGAAAATCTAGTCATCAGAATTGGGATTCAAGACTCAGGGATAATTGTGCATACTTTTGTTTATATTTCTTTAGTTCCTCTTTGAAATTATAGTCCACTGCAAACTACGATTTTAGAATTAGTAGAATTAGTTTGACTCAGTTGTCAACGAAATTCATATTAAATTTCATGATTTGATTTGTGATACTGAGTTGGTCAATTCGTGAATCGTCTCGTCGTGCTAGAAGCGTCAATGCTTGCTGGTTGTATCAGCATAAGTCTTAAGCCTGATATTACTTTCGATAGGCCTTAGTGAATAGTATTGAATTTTTAGGAGCATTTCAATTTTCTTTATGCTAAGATTGCTTACATAATATTTCGAGATTCCGGAGTGCGAATCGCTTAATTTTGTTAGTATGAACGTATGAACTCGTATGCTGGTATGAACTTGTGATTAAACTTTTTTAAACGCAGGAAGTTCTGGAATTG
Source organism: Hymenaphorura dentifera (assembly GCA_034699705.1). Taxonomy (NCBI): domain Eukaryota; kingdom Metazoa; phylum Arthropoda; class Collembola; order Poduromorpha; family Onychiuridae; genus Hymenaphorura; species Hymenaphorura dentifera. The sequence continues at coordinate 5,427 of JAQGCM010000457.1, read as the reverse complement.
AAAGGACGTGCTTTTGTCAGTTTCCCCGTCAGTATTTCTGATCTGTGAGTGCGGACCTGGGTCATCAAAAAGTTGGTAAATGGTGGCAATCAGGTAACGGATTGCACCCGCTACTCGCTACCCGGTTGCAATGTGCGACCTTTCGGGAAGAAAAGATCAGTCCGAGGATGTTGGATTTTAGTGAGGAAGGGCAGAGGCGGCCGGGTCGCCTAGTGAGTTTAGATTTAAAAGCATATAAAGGGAGGGGGTGGGGGGCCTGGGGGGTTCTCTGACTACTATACTGCTCTGGAAGCTCTTAGACGACCAAGTTCTCTCCTCGCTGAGGGAGCAATGTTATATTCTCAGGAAAATCCGAATGACGTTGGTCATCTCGAAGTTGGCGTTGAGGTATTTACTGTGATTCAATTGATTCAAGGAGCTTTTTTGCGAATTATTAGCTGGCGCTTGAACGGGGACCTCTCCTCCAGTCATCCGGAGAAGGTAGTCGTCATGATCGTAAGGATTTCTGCGGAAAAGAGATGTTATGTACGCTCAATTTGTGTAATAGTAACTCAAGGTGCTCAACATGCATTCATATAGCTCAGAACATGGTTCACATGCATTCATGGTAGCCCAAGGTGATTCAAATTCAAAGGCATTCATGATAGCTCAGGATGGTATAAAAGTCTTAATCATAGTTCACTTGAATTAGTGGCACCTCATGGTTGCTCACATGCTTACAAGGTAGACAGGTCTACTTCTCAGACAGGGGTGAAAGCACGAGTGAAAACCATTCACCCAGAGAATAAGTCAGGTAGCTGATAGGTAATAGGTTAATAAGATATGGTAACTATCTCTCTATCCCACTATGAAAGTTTGCGGTCATTAAATTTGTTGGTGTTACGTTAAGGAGATTAATTATCAAAACACATCAATAAGGCAGTGAATGATAGAGTTAAGTAACTTTTCAATGTGCTAAAAGTTTTATTGCTGGACAATTTGGAAACATTGATATTGACAAAAATTTGAAACGACGTCTACAGTTATCATTTGCACACACTGCAGGCCGATGAATCAGTTTTTTTCGCAACTCTGGAAAACAATAAAACAAGGTTTATATTTGCAAATACAGTTTCCAGCAGAAGTTATTTATGTTTGGCTCACAAATTGTCGGACTTCTTGGACGCATTTGAAAAAGTATTTGTATTTTCTGCATCGAATGTTGTCTTTCTCATCAAAGTCAAGCTCTGTGCACAGGAGTAAAGAATGTAAGAACATGTTTAATATTAATTTCATTTTGCGGGCTAACCTTTTCTGCATTCTTTGGTCCCTTTCATGACCTTCAACATGGTTGACTCCAATTGTCCATCAAATTCCTCTTCAAGGAAATTGTCATATTTTTTGAAACTAATTTCATCAGCTTCGTCAATCTGAAACACAAGAAATTTTATTCTTGTAGGTCAATTTTGTTTATTGTCAGTCAACGAATGCTGAACTGAGCGAATGCTGAGCTTACCAGGCCCAAACTCTTCCAGAGACAAAGACCTTCACACTGAAACAATAGAAATCAAAATCAAGCCCATGTACAAAATAATCCAATTTGGGTGGTGACTCACAACAACTCCTTTCTTTGCGTTCTCTGTGAATTCTCTCGAATCTTCTGATTTTTTACGAAATTCGGCGCATGATTTGACGGCATCACGAATTGGTCTTGGGAACTCCAGCTTTTTTCCTAGACAGCGTCCCCAAGTAATTTTGTTAGAATCCATCCATGCCTCGACATCGCCGCCACCTTCAACTGTCTGAAACATTGAATTAAAATGTGAAAATGAAAATATTTAACTTTGAAATTAAGACTCCAAAGGAGGCAACTTACGCTGAAACCAACTTGGTAGACCAAGACAGCCCCAAAAACGATGAGAGTAGTAGGATTCATTTTGCTTGATTGCAAGAATGGCTGTTCAAAATCCTCTGGCTTTGACTCAAGAATTCTGGGTTTTTATACCCTTCGGCACTAGGAAGTAAAGTTAGTCGGAAATATCAATTATCCTAAACAATGCTTTCTGGCCTAAATTATTACTTAACGCTAAATCATCTGTGATTCCGGGTCTGAGCACTAAAAAAACATGACAGAACTGACTAATTCGGGTCTTTGCTGTTTATTTAGTACGCTACAAATTTTATGTACTGGTATTTGGTAACCTGATTATCTGCACTGGTCAAATCTTCTTCCTTACGCCACGTAATTTTTAAAAATTATATTTCATGACAGGATTAGAAAGGCGTGGGCTTTAGTGAATAAAATTGAATTTTCAGGAACATTTCAATTCGCTTTGTTGCTAAAATTGTTTGTGTAATATTTTCGAAATTCAGGAGTGCGAATCGTTTAATTTTGTTAGTATGAAGCTATGAATTGGTATGCTGGTATGAACTCGTGATTAAGCTTTTTTGAACGCTGGAAGTTCTGGAATTGAATGGGCGTGCTTTTGATTTCGTCAGTTTCTCATCAGTGTTTTGGATTTGTGAGTGCGGATCTGGGTCATCAAAAAGTTTGTAAGTGGTGGCAGCCGGATAGCGGATTGCATGTGCGAGCGACCTTTCGGGAAGAAAATATCAAAGTCGCCTTGTTTTTGTAACTCGTTTTTGAATTTTTTGATGTTCACAAGCACCGCGCACCGCACCGGTGAGTTCCAATAGAAGTTTTAGCATGGCAGAGACAAAACACGTATAAGGGACAAATTGTTGTCTTTTGGCCTAGGGTGACAACCACACCAAAAATTAAAATTTGAAAGCTGGATTTTGCGCAAGATATCAAACTTTGCGTACAATTTTCCGACAGCCCGATAGTTCAGTTTTGTACCTGACGAATTACACTCAACCAATCGCAATTTTGAACTATCGTGCATTTCATTGGAACTTATATTGCTCAGAATTGAATGCCAAGAACTATTTATTGTACAAAAATGCATTATGTCTAAAATTTTATTTTTATTATAGTTGGTATCCATTTTCAAAATCAACAATTTTTCCCTAGTAGGTCATGCTAAAACTTCTATTGAACCCACTGTGAATACGCTAACGAGTGAATAACAAATAAAGTTGTCAAGGTGCAGTGACAGGTCCAACGTTTCCCAGCAATAAATCCACCAGCAACAAAAGCAATAAATTGCAGAATGCCTACAGTCCAGTGTCCAGTCCAACTCGCCCCATATTTGATAGTGCTGTTGAAGTGTTAATATTTCATCCGCATCCATTTCATTTTCTACCATGTGCCGGGGTCAATGTGAACATGTCTTGGATGCGATATGTATTAAACCAGGCGGACGGACAAGGGAATTATACAAACCATTTCGGATATGTCCTTCGGGCTAACAAGGTACCGTAGGATAGAGTTATGTTACTTTTCGTGCTACAAATTTTATTGTTACTGGACAAATTGCAAACATTTACATTGACAAAAAATTTGAAACAAAGCGTAGAGTTATATTGAAGGCGACATCATTTTCAATCACTGCAGGCCGATGAATCAGAATGATCCGCAATTCTGGAAAAGAGTAATAAAAAAGAGCTTTATAGCAGACATTGTTTCAAGCAGAAGTACATAAATTATAAATTATGTTTGGCTCACAAATTGTCTAACTTCTTGGATGCATTTGAAAAAGTATTTGTATTTTCTGCATCGAATGTTGTCTTTCTCGTCAAAGTCAAGCTCTGTGCACAAGAGTTAAGAGTGTAAGAACATGTTTGATATTAATTTCAGTTTGCGGACTGACCTTTTCTGCATTCTTTGGTCCCTTTCATGACCTTCAACATGGTTGATTCCAGTTGTCCATCAAATTCCTCCTCAAGATAATTGTCGTATTTTTTGAAACTAATTTCATCAGCTCCGTCAATCTGGAACACAAAAAATGTTGTTCTTGTAGATCAATTTCGTTTATTGTCAGACAACGAATGCTAGAGCTGAGCTTACCAGACCCAAACTCTTCCAGAGACAAAGACCTTCACACTGAAACGTTTAAAATCAAAATTAAATCTGTATACAAAATTATCGAATTTGAATAATTAGTCCTGAGTGAGACTCACAACAACTCCTTTCCTTGCATTTTCTACGTTTTCTCTCGAATCTTCCGATTTCTTACGGAATTCGGCACATGTTTTGACGGAATCACGAATTGGTCTTGGGAACTCTAACTTTTTTCCTTGACACCGTCCCCAAGTAATCTTGTTAGCGTCCATCCAGGCCTCGACATCCAGGTTGCCTGCAGCCGCCTGAAATGTAGAATTCTAAATTAGAATGTGAATTTATTTGGTTTTGAAATTAAGACTCCAAAGGAGGCAACTTACGCTGAAACCAACTTGGCAGACCACGACAGCCCCAAAAACGATGAGAGTAGTAGGATTCATTTTGTTTGATTGCAGGAATGGAGTTCAAAATCCTCTGGCTTTGACTCAAGAGTTCTGGGTTTTTATACACCCCGCTACGGCTGGTAGGAAGTTAGTCGGAAATATCAATTATCTTTTACGATATTTTCTGGCCTGAATTATTACTTAATGCTGAAGCATCGGTGATTCTGTGTCTGAGCACTAAAAACATGACAGAACTTGGAACTGGCCAATGGATCGGGTCTTCGCTGTTTATTTAGTACGCTACAAATTTTAAGTACCAGTATTTGGTAACCTGATTACCTGCACTAGTTAAATATTCTTCCTTATGCCAAGTAATTTAAAAAAATTATATTTCCTGATAGAATTAGAAAAGCATACTGAACTGAATGCAATGTAAATGTAATTTTCAGGAAAATTCAATTCGCTTTATTTCCGGTATAAATTTTTGAAATTTCGAAGTGTTAATGGTCCATTTTTGATGCTGGTGTCCAATGAATCGAACCCTTACATAACTACAAGTGAGAAATGAGAAAATGGAGGACTCAGGGATAGCTGTGCATAGTTTTGTTTATATTTCCCCAATTCCTCTTTGAAAATTAGTCCACTGCAAACTACGATTATAGTAGAATTAGTATGACTAAGTTGTCAACGAAATTCATAATTAATTTTCATGATTTGATTTGTGATACTGAGTTGGTCAATTCGTGAATCTTCGTGCTAGAAGCGTCAATGCTTGCTGGTTGTATCAGCTCAGCATAAGTCTTAAGCCTGATATTACTTTCGGTAGGCTGATTGATCCTTTTAATGTACACTTAAAAATTTAACAAGATCGTATTGAAACGCTCGAAATCAAAATTCAAACTACCTAAAATTTTGCAACTCGAATTTTAACGTTATTTGTTAGTTGGAAATGTCATCGCATTCTCGTGGCGTACGTCCTCAGATAATTTGCTTGCAATTTGCAAAGTTACAGAGCTGTTGCACTCTTAGATTATATAATATAAACTAGATCAGCAAAGGTATAGGGAAATTTGCAAGTCAACAAAAATTTTCGGTTCCCAT
>JAQGCM010000456.1:0-25410 GCA_034699705.1 Hymenaphorura dentifera | reverse complement strand
GATGCGATGTATACAACCCGGACGGACGGACAGGGGGATTTTATAAGCCCTTACGGACAAGTCCTTCGGGCTAATAAGCAACATCGAAAGCTGAATCGATTTCTTGTGCCCTAGTTTGCTGACAAATGAAAATTCAAGAACCAATACTGATCGACAATTTTTTATCTATATTTACAATTAGTTTAATTCTGCTTTTGTAAGAAAATTTGTACGGCATGGAAAGAGCTCTTTTGCAATTGCAACTCTCTCATACAGAGACCCAAGGAGAGTTCACGTAATGCTAGGTGATAGATCAATCACCTAGCAAAAAAGTGAATTCTCCTTGCAGAGACCATATGTTTGAAAAATTCTTGTGACCCCGGCATTTTTTTTTACAAATAAAATTATTTTTGAAATAGTTTTGCGATGTACAAAAAAGCTGGTCCGATGTCCGGTCTCAAAGGCGAGGGGACACCGTTGGTTACCTTCTAAGTTGCAAGTACAAGAAACTTTATGTGGAAATTCGACACGTATATAATTTGATTTTAAATGGTACTCAACTTATCCCCTTCAATCAACAAAAGTATTCGTGCTCATAAATAGGATTGCACATTTTCACGGGTACTATCATAAGCCAATGTGCAAAAATGCCTCAAGTCTAATGTGCAAAAATGCCTCAAGTCTGGAGTTATTTTTCCAGTAAAGTGGCATTGCCAAAAAATATGGATTCGAGGAATTATTTTGAACGAATGTGCCGTTCTTAAAAATTCGATTCTTGTAATAAATAATAAAATAGGACGTATTTAAGGATTGATTGTATGAATTTTCTTTTGTTTCAGGACAAAATCAGGCTTCTTCAAGATGATTTGGAATCTGAGCGCGAAATCCGTCAAAGGGTAAGCAATCATAAGCGTTTCTAAATTAATATTTATCGCCATTACAGTGCTCAAAGTTAGTAATGAAAAAGTTGTTGAAAAAGTTGGAGAGGTTCTATTATTCTCGCAAAGTAATTTTTTGTTTTTTCTTAAAGAATTGCTGCAACAAATTTTTGCTCGATTTCTAGAACAGTTTATAAAAAAGGTAGCAAGCAAAAGTGAAACTTCCATTGGCATACGCAAGTATTGCAAGCAGGGTTTGATTGACTTCGGAAAAACATTTAGAATAAGTGTGCTTACAAAGTTTTACATCATCGTATGTCAACATTCTATTCAAAGAACCATTTGTCATAAGTGCAGAACGGGTAGGAAGTTGCTACTCTTGGCAAAAGTAGAATGCTAAATTTAAGTATTATGTCACTGGCTGTCAAATACGTTACACATCGTTGCAGAGATTAAAAGCTTGAAGGTCGCATACTCAGATGAACCTTTCGTTTCCTAGATATAAAACTTACACTTTTCGGATTCAAATCAAGAATGAACCCGTGCCTGCTAAATGACACATTGTAAAGTGCTAGTTTTTCTAGTCCTTGTCCAGCACAAAAAAATTGTTAAAATGATGCTGTTTAACTAAGAGAAACTAAACTTCAAAGTGAAAGGGATAAAAACAGAATTCCGCTAGTATTCTTGCATGGGATTGCAAACACAACGATGAAAAATTCAAATTGGTGAAATTGAATAGCAAAATATTTTTTGGCGTGACTTAATCACCAATCTCTCCGATTAAATGCAGCTTTTCATAAATAGTTACTCAATCAAATTTTCATTTGATAATTCTTTAGATTGAACGTGAAAAGGCTGACTTGAGCGTTCAAGTTATTCAATTGCAAGAAAGATTAGAGGAAGCCGAATGTGGTGTCGAAGGACAGGTAAAATGTTTAAAAATCTACTTTGACTTTGTGGGCTCAACAATATAATAAAACATCCCCGTCATTATTGTTAAGTTTGAACTCAACAAGAAGCGAGACACCGAATTGGCCAAGTTGCGCCGTCTCTTGGAGGATGTGCACATGGAGTCTGAAGAGACTGCAATCATTCTCAGAAAAAAGCATCAGGAAGCCATTGCGGATTATCAAGATCAATTGGATCAACTCGCCAAGGCAAAAGCCAGGTGAATCTACAGTGTTGCGCACAAATAACGTTAGGATTTCATGTAGATTACAGTGCAGTAGGTCAAAATGTGATGGCTTTGAAAACCTCAATGTGGAAATAAGGAAGCTGTGAAAATACGCTCTTATGCTCTCTTAAATATGCTCTTTTTAACTATAATTTCAAATTATTGAAATCGAAATCATGAGATTCAATGTCAACTTTGCCACTTGAGTTTTTCGTACCAGTTCACTTGACACTAAAGCAATTTCTAAGTCATTGAGCCGGAATTAGAATTTATTCAGAGGTGCCATCCTATCGTTTCATCGGTTCAATTTGAGTAGGAAATCGACAACATAAATATCTTGACTCACACATGAACACTCTCGAGTCGAGTCACACGTCGGATTCCTTAGACGTTTTTTTAGGATGTCGCATATAAAGTAAAGTCAGTGACAACTAAACGTAAGCAGCCGTTTCAGAATTAAAAGCTGTGAAAAGACTGCAGAATCCAGATCTATTTCCGAGCGAAACCTTAGTTCAAAGATATTTTTAGACAGCAAGCCTAGTCTGAATGCAGACGACTAAAATGTTCGATCCTGTCGTCTCAGACTACTTCCTCCCACCAGCTTCCTTCGGAATGAAAACTGGAACATTTTAATGCATCACGCACATATATTGCTAATTTATTTAGACTAGCTAAAATAAAAAAACATGACCCCGGAACAACAAGATTTATCAGAATTTTTATGCTCTCAATGCAATGTGAAAGGTACGATCTTAATCACGAGAATCTTTATTTTTATTGAAAACAGGACTGACAAGGAGAAAGGCAAATTCCAACAAGAAATCTTTGAGCTTCTGTCTCAAATTGAATCTATCAACAAGGACAAGGTATGCGTTTGGGCCACTACTTAAAATTTCTTTAATTTATGAATACCATGATTAAACGGCGAATTTTATGAAGGATAAGCAAAGGATCTCTCAAGATTAATACGATCAAGCATATGAAGTTATATTGAACTAGCCAAATTTTTGTTGGATATTTTTGGTTCGTAATATAAAATATAACCCATTTATTTTCGCTACTTCACAGCTGATGAGCATTAAGCAAGTTGAAAAGTTGGAAATTCATGTTCACGAACTGTCCATCAAAATCGAAGAAATGAACCGCACAATCGTTGACGTTCAAGCGACAAAACAACGTATTTCATCGGTAAATTTTGAAGTTTTGAATTGCGCAAAAATCGCAAAATGTATCAATGGTTTAGTAAGCTGGATTAATTTTTTTGTACAGGAAAATATTCTCCTCATCAAAGAGGTTCAAGAATTGAAGGTCTCTATTGAAAACATCACATATTTGAGATCACAACTCGCTTCTCAATTGGATGATACCAGACGGCGTTTGGAAGATGAAGATCGGCGTAGAGCAACTCTGGAAAGTCAACTTCATACTGTGGAAATGGAATTCGAATCTGTTCGAGTTCAACTCGAGGAAGAATCTGAAGCTCGTCTTGACTTGGAACGACAACTCCAAAAGGCAAATGCTGACGTCTCCCTGTACCGTTCCAAATACGAAGGAGAAGTCCAAGCTCGAGCTGAAGAAGTTGAAGAAATTAGACGCAAGTTCCACATTCGAATTTCTGAACAAGAAGAACAAATTGAAGCCCTTCTCGTCAAGATTAATGCATTGGAGAAACAAAAGTCCAGACTCCAGAGTGAAGTCGAAGTTCTCATTATTGACTTGGAGAAAGTTAGTATAAAAATTTAAATCAATTAGTTCAACGGCAAACCGAGTATTCATTCAAGCACGTTTTTTTTTTACAAATAGGCCAACGGAACTGCTCGGGAGCTCCAGAAACGTGTAGATCAATTGGAACGTTTGAACGCAGACCTCAAAGCAAAATTGGACGAGCTTGCAGCTCTTCTTGAAGCATCTCAACGCGACAACCGCGCCAAACAACAACAAATCCAACAGATCACTCACGAATTGGACAAAACTAGGGAGCAGAAAGATTACCTTACCAGGGAAAACAAGAAGATTACTGGTATGTTAGTAGATAATCAACATTACTTAGAAAGAATTTAGTGAAATTAGCTAATATGGTTTTCAATTGCAGATGACTTGGTCGATACAAAGAACACCTTGACTGAGGTCAATCGTCGCTACCATGAATTGGAACTCGAATGCAGGCGACTTGAGAACGAGCGAGAGGAACTCACCGCTGCTTACCGGGAAGCTGAAGCCGTTAGAGATTAATTTTATACGCATACAAATATTGAAATTTTGAGACAGTTTAGTTTAGATTAGAGGCAGCCAGCTGACTTTCTGGTTTCCCTGAAATAACTCTTTCACAATGCAAATGTACACGATAAAATTCCTTTGCAAGTTTATTTTTTGGATAGAGAATTATCTTGACGAAATTGGTATAAGATTTTCCTAAATTCGTTGTCCTGCAGGGCCGTAAAGCTGAGGAACAACGAGCACAACGATTGGCTGCTGATTTGGCTCAATACCGACACGACATGGAACGCCGTCTGATGGAGAAAGAAGAAGAAATCGAAGCACTTCGGTAAGTTTCCGGCCTATTTCCTCTTTGCCTAGCGAGCCTAGCCGAATTATACAAATTGAAGGCTGGCTTTTGCAAGTCTGGCCTGTTCGATAGTACTGAAGGAGGAAAACGTTCCTTTCAAGTTATCGACAAATCAGCTGAGAAGGTCGAGTACAATTGCCATCATCTGTTTCCACTTTACTGTCTAGCACTGCCATTTCCAAAGCAAAATATGCTTTCAGATATTTGTACTCCACTTACTGCAAACCTAATAGAATTTCTTCAAGTAAATTGGGTCTCCGAAATGAAATCTTTTCGCCAGCTGCCAGGTACTTGACACGGGCTGTTAGCAGAATTTTTGACGCTGTCACTTGTTCAATCCGTCCTCCATGTCTTACATATTCACTCAGACACCTCATGTTTTTTTAAGCACACCTGATAGAGCCGCTCAATGGAACAAAAGACATTTAGGTCTCGTTCAAAAATAAATTCTCTCAGACAATTCGAATCATAGCTGATATAATATCGTTGGCTCCTACATTTTGTATCAGCAGTCGGTCGGAGTTCAAGCATGCAGTCGTCGGTCGAATGTGTTTCTAGGCGAGCTTTGTAATTTTGCAAATGTTGTAGAGTGTGAATCCATGAATACATAGTCAAACGAATAGCAGCGATAAGGCAAAGAAGGAATTCTAGCGTGACAACCGAACGTGAACTCAACTCGGAAACTGTGTACGAATCTTCATTTGATGCTTTTTTGCTTGCTTATGCATAGCATTTTACTTCATTTATATTTAGCGTGTTCAAAATTAGTTGGCATCAAATGAAAAGACTTTACCGGAAAAGAACTACATCTGGCCAAGGCACCAATTTTTATTATCAGTTTACAACGATGTGCAAGAACTACACAACATGAACTACACACTTTTCAACATTTCATTTACGCAAACCGCAACATTGCGTTTTAAACACGGGCTCGAAATTGGCTTGTAAGGCTCAGATTCGGAGCTTCAGAGCAAATGCTTAAGCATTTCGTTTAAACTTCTTCTTTCATTCCATTTCCGCACAACAAGTTCATTTTTCTACTCTGCTAGTGAACTTTGGCGGAATTCATATTTTTATATTTTCTTTTTGCAAAATGATCAGTTTCGTTTCTTGCATCAGAAGCAGCACATGCTCACCAGATTGACAGAACAATTAGGACGCGTTTAGATTACAGTACGTCAGTAGGTTACGTAAACACAACGTTAAGAAAGTTATTTATAATTAGTTAGCGGAACGCACGCTAATTCTACTTTTCCAACCGTGCCTTCAATCATGACTTCTTTGCCAAAGTCATCCTCGTCAACGTCAGCCATGGCCTTGATAGCTGCTTCTCGTTGGGAATCGCAGTCTTCAGGAACCGCGGCGGCTGGCCCATCCACTAAATCTAGAGTCCCTCGCCAACAATCAACAACTTACGACGACAACTTTGACTACGGCTACAGTTTTTACGAACCAATGATTAAGTATTTGGACAAAAAGTTGTCTGGTATTCCAATGCGGAACGAGGAGCTTCCTCATCTGCCGTTTGTGAGTGAACTCGGTGTTGTTGGACATGGACAAAACAAAGATTTTTCGTCTCGCCAAACGCCAAGACGTTCATATTCTCAGAGGGAAGTCGAAACTTTGATTCGTGCTTCAGATAATGCTGACAGAAATAAAAGTCTTGCATTTCCACCAAAACCTTTGACAAGAAGCTTGACATATACAAACACAAGTGCTGCTGGAATGTCCAGACCAAGTCGCCACTCTGGAAACTTTGAACTTTCTTCGAGAGGCTCAGGTTCAGTTTTAGATGGAGGAAGAGGTAAATTGGGCGTGAGTAAAAGCACTTCAGGCTCTTCCGTGTCTTCTCAGTACTCCATGAGTAAGAAGTCCATTAGACAAGTCATCACGTCTACATCAAATCCTGTCGTGGCGTCAGTCTCTGCTAAAACTTCAGCGGCTTTTATCGCCTCAAAAACTCAGTTCACTAGTCAAACTAGTGAGCAACAAGCACTTCAGCGCTCTCGTTCTTTTGGTGAATTTACGGAGAAAGCTGTCAGAGATGTAAAAAATCAATTGAAGGCTGATGCTTTTCAGAAAATGGCAGGGAGATACAACGTTTTGTTGGGTGCAGTAGAGATTGAAAATGGGCCGAGTGTATTCCTTGGCCAGAGTTGTAGAAAAGTTCATTTCGAAGGAACAAATTCTGGACCAAGTGTTGCAGATTCTAGAGTTGATAATGACCAAGTCAAATCTGCACTTGCCGTTGCAACTCAGTACAAGGATATGTGGTGAGCTCGGAAGGCCAGGTTGACATTTTAGAAGTTCGAATTAAAAGCAGCTAGTATTGCCGGATCGAAAATTTTGATCAAGTTTAGCTTACATTACTGCAATTTTTAACTTATTTTTTGTTATGAATTTCAGCAAGCAAATGACGATTGAAATTGAACAATTGAACGGGCGCCTTGCTGAGGCAGAAATTAGATTAAAAACAGAAGTTTTGCGTATCAAGAAGAAAATGCAGATCCAAATCCAAGAATTGGAAATGTCGTTGGACGTTGCAAACAAGAACAATATTACTCTTCAACAAACCGTCAAAAAACAATCGATGACCATCACCGTAAGATAAAATTTCGAACGATCGTAATAATTTTCTGAATGTTTTGAATTTGGGAAATGAAAGGCAACATAATAATTGGTAAACAGGAACTCACAGCCCACTACGACGAATGTCAACGACAACTCCAAATTGCATTGGATCAATACGGTACTGCCCAACGCCGAGCCAATGCACTTCAAGCCGAATTGGACGAAATTCGCAGCAGTTTCGAAGCCGTAAGCACTACTATTTCACATTACCATACCTGCATCGAATAATGTCGAGGAAATAAATTTACCTTTGATCTTGCACAGGCTTTGAGAGCCAGGAGAGCAGCAGAACAAATGGCCGAAGAAGCTCAGACTCGAGTGAATGAGTTGACAACAATCAACATCAACTTGTCTTCAATGAAGACAAAGATTGAACAGGAGTTGGGTGTCCTCAGCGCTGACTACGATGAATTGAGCAAAGAATTGAAGGTCTGCCAACGTAGCATCATTTGTTTTGTAAAAGTTAATGGGGTAGAACACAATTTAATTCGTGGAATGATTTTCAGTTGTCCGATGACCGCTTCCAACGTGCTCAAGTCGAGTTGGCCCGCACTGTCGAAGTTTTGCATGAAGAGCAAGAGCGTGTTGTTAAAATCGAAAGTATCAAAAAAACTTTGGAAATTGAAGTAAAGAATCTGACTGTTCGTCTTGAGGAGGTTGAGACCAACGCACTTGTCGGTGGCAAACGCATCATTTCCAAATTGGAAGCTAGGGTAAATTGAAATTTATAATATTATTTCGATTCCAGAATTAGTGACTTTAAATAATGTTTGGTTACGTATTTCAGCTTCGTGATTTGGAACTTGAAATTGATGAGGAGAAGCGTCGTCACGCCGAAACAACTAAAATCCTCCGAAAGAAGGAACGATCTGTGAAAGAAATCATGATGCAATGTGAAGAAGATCAAAAGAATATTGGTCTCTTGAATGAAGCTCTGGACAAAGTTGGGCAAAAGGCTAACATCTACAAGAGACAATTGCAAGAAATGGTAATTCCCAGAAATCCAAATCGTATTCTTGACTTGCCAAATGAGCGTATCTACTAAATCATTAATCATCGGGTTGATTAATTGTTTGTAGGAGAGCGTGTCCTCGAACAGCGTTACCAGAGTCCGACGATTCCAGAGAGAATTGGAAGCCGCTGAAGAACGAGCCGAATCCGCAGAGAGCAACCTTCATCTCATCAGGGCCAAGCACCGATCCTTCGTCACGACTAGCGTCACCCCTGGCCAATCTGGTCAAATGTCGTACGTCGTTCAGGAAACAACAAGAACCTCTGAGTACTAAATACTATACTGCACTTACCCCATGCAAAAGTTAACGTCGTCGTGTCTGTTAAAAAAAAATCAAAAGTTTGAGTTTTGACTTTCTCAGCCTACTTGATATTGAATTTATTTGAAACCTATTACATTACAACTACTTACGAACCGGCCCCGGCGGTAATAAAATATTCGGCTCACTATTTCAACTATTACTGTACTAACTATAGAGTCTATTTATTGGTGCTTTGCCATTCTGCTATTATCGCTAATGGCTGTCCATTTCAATGCTTAAAATAAAAATTTGTCTCAAAGCTAGAAGTTCTGCATTATCTTTTCAATATGAGAGTATGATCCTGGAGGATTTTGTGAGTGCCAAGTACTTCAAAAGTTGGTTATGTAAAAAAATTGTATCGAATGGATGTCGAATGATTTTAGGCATTGTTATTGCTTTGAAATGAATAAACAGCAAAACATAAGGAACTTATTTTAATGGCTCAGCAATGCACGCATGTTGCCCCACAATTTGGAAATGTTATGGTGTTGTAGTAATTTCGTGACTAATTCTGGAAAGTGCAAAGCAAACGATATCGAAGGTAGTGTTTCGAGATTTTGCTGGCCAGAAACATCCATCAATACAATCAGTCATTCAAGTAAATTCTTTCATCAACTTAAAAAAGTCTGCCAAAACAATTTTGGATACACATGGGAATTTGTACGTAATGCCTGTTAGACAATTTGGATGTCGAGATGTCGTTCGACGGGAAAATGACTGTAATTATTTGTTGGAATCCTACGTTGAAAATGCGATTTTGAAGATTGTAGGAAGTAGGAACTCAGGGAAAAAAGTGAGGACAAATTTATCAGTGTTTGCTTTGTGGACAATAAAGGAGGTTTCCATTGCCAAATCGTTCCCAACTTGCAATGCCTATATAGATGGTTATGCAGATAATGGTTTTAATCAATCCTCTTTTCAGTAGTAACCGTTTTCAAATTAGTCTTTCAAGCAAATTTCAAACAATATTGTGGCGATGTCGAACGACTCCGAAGAGTAGATGTTTGATTGTTGGTCAACGTGAAACGGGAATGTAATTCAAAATCAATACGAAATGTCAACTAAGATTCGACAATATTCGAAGCAGTGGCAGAAAATGTGTCCAGTTGAAATGAAAACTAGGAAAAAGGAAAAAAACGTAGCTGGACTGCCAGATTTGATCTTCGCATAAATGGCATCGATTTATTCGTTTCACTACGTATTATGGTTTTTGGCTAAACCTAATAATATTTTGTTCGAAATCTTCGCATGGCATCTATTTAATAGTTTAAACAATTCATATTTGATTACTAGTTTTAGGCTAAATCTAGTAACATTTTGTTCGTAAGAAAATTTGCGTTGGGAAAGCTACCTTTGCGCTTTGGTTTCTCCTTCAAACCACAAAAGCCGAACGTGTACTCAACTAGTTTAGACGAGGACAGGCAGGAGAAAAAGAAATCAAAAGGAAACCTGAAAGGAGCAAACTATTTACCTTTGGCCGCACTCTCTGTACTTGAGTAAATATCATTTTGTAAAAATCGATTCGCGAACGCCAATTCGATCAACAACTCTTAAATGAAGTAGCCCTTCCACAGGGAGGGCAGAGGCAGCGAGTAGCGAGATAGTTCAACGAGTTGATTACTCAGTCGCGCGTCAAGTTTTACACAAAAAAATATTTTATGATGAAGAATACAAAATACAGGTACGGTACATTTTAGCAGCACGCGAGTTTAGTAGATTGTCTCCCCCGTGAGAAATATCTTTTAGAAACAAACAAGCTTGACGCCAAAGGTTGCATTGGGTTCAGAACCTAACATTAGACAAACACATGAGTGGAACATGGAAAAGGTACACAGAAAAAGTCAAAAAGCACCGACGTAGTCACTACTGTTAAGTGTCCGTAGAATTTCTGACACGTGCCTTCACAGTCGTTAATTACTCTTGCGAACGCTCCAGAGTCATTCGGTTGACTCTGACTCTGACAACTCACAAAAAGTACTCTAGCTAAACTCAAAATGCACTTCGCTCGGCCAACACCGCACAGCCGAGCCCCATGACAAGTGAACCAAGAATTTGGTCACGCACGCGAGCTGATTCATATCCCATCCAATAGAAAATGCATTATGCAATGCACTGAAATTCTACTATAATATTTTGTTTGGTAATTTATATTTAGAAAACATGAGCAATCGTTTATTTCTGTCCAGCAAATCATCCCTGCTTGCTTACCATGCACTCATAAATCAATAAATTGATCACAGCCAAGGGTTGTTTAATTGAAACACTCCCATTCAGTGCAGTGCATGGCTTTCATGGTGCGACGATTGATTTGGTATGGTTTCTGATATTACAAAATTGAATAGATTAGCTCTGAAGAAGAGATCAAAGGGCGAAATCGTAGTTTTGGCTTCTAAATATTTTCTGAAATTTCTGAAGTTACACTCTTTCCTTAGAATTCGGACTCGATTGGCGTTCCACTTCGAGTATTCAAACAGCAGTGTTTGAGATAAAGTACAAATAAAGTAAGGGATAAAGTACCTCAATATACCATAAGCACAAGCTCTTGTTAATAAACAAATCCGAATGTGATGCTAATAATTTTCGCTCAATTTGGGGCGGTTGGG
Organism: Hymenaphorura dentifera; assembly: GCA_034699705.1. Classification (NCBI taxonomy): domain Eukaryota; kingdom Metazoa; phylum Arthropoda; class Collembola; order Poduromorpha; family Onychiuridae; genus Hymenaphorura; species Hymenaphorura dentifera. The sequence goes on along the minus strand of JAQGCM010000456.1, from coordinate 14,266 downwards.
TGTGGAGACAGAAGATCACTTTTGATGAATGTCAATTTTGACTCGGTTGAGTTGAGATTTAGTCCCCCATAGTTTATCATCAATGATGTCTATTCTACGAGACCTGTCTGACTTGATGTCGGAGTCGAGTCTTAGTTTAATGGATAGATCACGTTCCATTTAATCGCATTGGTGCTCGTCCCTCCCTCCTACACTATGAAACATGGGCATCAGTTTCCTACAATCATTTATCTTGTTCTAGTTTATTTTCTAGCTTAGTGATCAACAAGACTATGCATGGTTCTACGAGTCCGAGCAAAAATCATACAGTTTTCTTTCCATTTCTTTTTTTCTTCAGCTCAGCTGCATGCTTTCACTTTGATTTGCTTTCTTCACAAGGCTGCCATCGTCCATCCAGGATGAAGATGAGTGAGGCGGAAATATAGCATATATTTCAATACCAGACCAGACCGCGTGCATCTGTTCAGCACAAATACATACTTGTTATTTCTTTGCAAGCCTTTTGAGCTATGTGAGCGAAGCGTGCTGTTCTAAAATGTCTGAAGAAAACTATAATGCATGGAAGCTTCAATAAATCACCTATTCTTGTGCTCACTGAGCGGATGGAAATGTAAATGTAAAATAAGATTCTGTCAAGAAAACTAAAAGATTTGTTATGAAAATTTTTACGTGAAAGCTGCCAATCAAACCAACTCCGTTTTGAGTTTTGAAGCTGTCATTTTTGCATTGCAAATCGCTAAATGGTACACTGAGTGCAAGATGAGAAACAGAGCTGTCAGTTCGTCAGACTGTTGTTGATCGTTTTGGAACATTTGAGCACTTAAAAGCAGGAGGAGGAAGGAAAGCTGGAGAGGAAATGATATGGAAGGAAAGGAGTTGAGAAGGAAACATTGTTGTAAAGCCTTCAAGTACGATTCCTATTTTGTATTTCGAATGCGCTCGACGACGCTGTCCTCCTTTATCTTATTCCCTTTAATTTTTTAAGGTTCGAAATGTAACTTGGAACGTATCCGTGCGTCTTCCTTTCGAACCACAATCGAGGAAATCCTGAATCGTTTGATATTGGCATAATTTCTCCTTTAAATTCTCATTCCCTGTAGAGAGAACGGAATTTAACATTTGGCACGGCTCCACAAAGACGGAATAACAGATTCAGTTAGTAGTACTTTTGTGGCTTTTTGAATCTTCACAGTCTTTAGAGACAATTCTTTATATCTTCCTAGCATGTATTCTCCACAACCTTTAATAGTAATTTCCTGATTGTTTTTCATTTAATTCAAATTAACATCTACACTTACATGAGCCATTACAAATTTCAAAACGCTCACTAAACTGTTTGGCTTTTTTCAATTTCTGCTCATTGTTCTTATTTTCCGTAAAATATTACCGAAAGGAGCTTTCAAAACTAGCTGAAACCCTGGGATTTGGGTGAAAGAAAGTTAGGCTGTAGATAAATTTAGGTATAGTTGATAAGTTGGCTATAGACCGTCCTAAAAAGCCCTTTACTTGGCTCCTGCTATAACTTTTTGGCATGCTGCTAAAGGAGTTGAGTTGAGCGGAATGCAGGAGAAAGTCGGAGAGGTTTGAGGAAGGATAAAATATTGTGTGAGAAGCATTGAAGGCGAGATAGAGTCAACGGGGAGTCTAGTCGTTATCTCTCCTCCAGTGAAGAAGTGTGCAACGCCTTCAATAAAACCTCTATTGAATCATCTGTAGCAAAAGTGCCTTCTTCCATTCCATTCTCTCCTTCTCACGCTCACTCCTTTCACCAACTTTCAGCCACTTTCCATTTCATCCAACTCAAACTCAACCAACCCATTTTCTTCACAACTCTCTCGCTCGCTCTCCCTTTTACCCTTTTCACTCTTCAGCTCCAGCTCCAGCCTCTACTTTCACTTCTCCTTATAAATATAAGAAAAGCAGTAATATGCTTTTACGTCCTGGACATTCAAAGCAGACAAGAACCTCGTAAAATAATGCCCGCTTGCCTGCATTTGCAGTGTGATAACATACAACAGCAAATGACTTCCAAAATTTTGGGCTCGGTTCTTTCTCGCCCTCATTTCTGAGAACTGATAAAATTTTATATGAAAGTATACACACGACGTGTCAGCTCGGGTGTTTGAATTCAAATTTTTAGGAGTCGGAATATGAGCGTTGTACATTGTACTTGAATTTCTGACTTGGATGAAAGAGAAAATTTCTATTATGATCTGAGAATATGATCCGTCAAGAATATAGAGTTCCCCCATTTCTTATCTATAAAGTGAATCTGCACTTGCAGTGTAGATATGTATAAATTAACACCATTGCGGTGAGGCTGAATTTGTCACGGAGCGGAAAAAGAAGTAGGAAGGATTTTCTGTTATAATTCTTTTAATTTCATTTAGGTCTGACGTAAACAAATTCATCGCGTTCAAATTGGAATTCTTGAAGAAACTGACGCAAAAGTAATATATAAGCCAATTTTTTTGGCTTATATATATTGCTTCAATTTTTAACAAATATAACTTGATTATACTGTAGAAAGCGTATCGATAAAGATCCGATTATATTACGCGGTAGGGTATTTCGTATGAAATTTACACAATCCAATTATATTTTCTTCGTAAATAATTGGATTCGTAAGTATGGCCCATTATAGCAATTTTGTAAAATATCGCGTTCAGTTTTAATTAGTTTTGCTACTGTTCACGCACCTAAATCAAAAAAAAATCGCGAAATCGTTTACGCGATCTGTAGCGACTGTTTACATCAACTATGTGTACTCACCTGGGTCAACTGAGACGTTTACAGTCACACCGCATGATTAAATCATAAATTACTTAATGCACCAGTTTTGCCGTGCATTTTTATTGTGTCAGCATATTAATTCTACGTTTTGCAACATTGTAACCCAGCAGTAAACCCAGCCCCCCGAGTCTTCTTTCTTAAGTTGGTAACATCTTAACTTTCCTGGAACACGCAGACTTTTCGAAAAGAGAAAAAATTTAATGCGGTTGAGCGTCTGGAGAAAGTTTCATAGGGATCAGTGCAAAAAAAAATCACGAGTTTGTTGACTCGAGTTTGACTCATCTTGAAAATTCAAGATGAGTCAAAATTTCTATGAATCAAAAAATTCTGCTCCTGAGACTTTTCATTGTTAACAAATATAAACTGTGAAATGAGAGTGTAATTGTAATAAATATTAGGTTAAGAACATTACAGATTCGGCAGACAGACATCGCATTTCTACAAAAAAACAGAAAAGCTAAAGTACTCGCAATGCTTTAATTAATTTTGAAACATGATTCTAAACGTGTAATCGGATTGCTGTAATATTTTTGAGGGAGTACATTTGGTTATTGCAATGTTCTATCATAATTGGATGGTGGAAACGGCGGAAGGTAACAGGAAAAGTTTTGTAGTTTCCGCACGATTTCCGTCTGAAAAAGAAGATGTTGAAAAGATATGTGTTTAGAACGAACGGCAGAGAAGAGTGTACATACACAGAGTTGGCCGATACCCGGGAGCAGAAGCGGGTAGTGGCAGTGGCTGGTGGTTTGGAAGGAAGAAAACGGGACGAGCTTAATTATTAGAAAAGGAGGGGTTCTGGGGTGGAGTCGAGTGTATTGCTTTTGCTTTTCCAACTTGTGTGTTGGTCCTCGTGAGTCTGACGACTCGGTGAAATAGACTTGGGCAAAATTTTGGCTGAAAAGCGGGACCGTATTCAGGAGGAACGGAACAGGAAGGACGTACTTGTCCTCGACGGACGTTTGCAGGAAGTCAGAAGAGTTCCTTGTGCCGGTATTATCAACACCGAAATTACGCTCTACACCAAAACATCATTTCCCAAAACACCAAGACCTCACTTTCACCACTTTCACTGTATTTTCTCAATCACACCGCACAGGTATGTCTAAATTCTCATAATTCGATTAGCTGTTTAACTGCAATAATTTGATTTAAGAAAAAAAATGTATTAATATTCACAAAAACTTACAAAAGGTCACAAATACAAACTTAGGGCCGAACTGTGCTTCAGTGCTGTGCTAGATATGCGCAAAGTCGAATGAAATAGATTTTTAGTAAATTTTCTTGGTGCGTGCAGGCGAACCAGACGGCTATTTCCGTGGTTCAGCACCAAATTCTCATGTAGCGGAAGTAGCAAGCCTTCCGACCAGGAAAAACTAGATGTCTTAATATAGTGATTGCAATCATGACGATATAATTTTGAATTCAATGCGAGTTGAGGCTTCTTTCTTTACTGTGTTTATATTAAGTGCCAAATTCAGCCTGCATTGAACAAATCTAAGTGAAATATTAGCTTAAATGATGCCAAATTTTTCTTCTCGTACCTCCTTTCATTTTTTTAATTTCTTGAGTGTTATGTATATGAAGATGATCCCTTGCAAAACAAAATATAAAAATAGTAGAGAAAGTTTGCTTATTCTGAGTGTGCTATTGATTTGTGCAACCCCCAAGGACGAAATTATTTCTTTACAGGAGGCAAAGGCCACAGGCGTATTTTGCTACTGCCTTATCGTTTGTCCGATCACTAGATTAGGCGTGGAAGGCCGGATATTTTACATGCAAAATTTCGTCAAGATTTTTTAGTGTTTAGATATTACACCAATTTAGTCGCACTACGACTCCAACGTCGCTTCTACGCGTAAACTCACTGCATGGGTGAATTTCCTAAGCTCAGTCCAGACAAGACTGACTAATTGGCTGTGTGAGTTTACATGACTTTGTACATGAGCTCATAAAGCGTTTAGTGCTACATTCCTGTAATAACCCTCGCATAAAACTGTAATCAAAACACTCGTCAGGCATTTATGCTGGGGCTTGCTTTCTTTCCGTAAAGCTTTCTCCTTGCAACTCATAAGCAAACACCGATTCTGTATTTGGAAACATGAAAGAGGCATGTCAAGCGGACATTTTTCATTCAAAAAATTTGACATGTCTGGTGCGTTATAGGTTATGTGTTGTAGCTTCTAGTAATGCATAATGTGCCTATAATTTGGTATATGTGCGAAGGAACTGGCAGGTTGTTTTATTACCCAAATGCCCTTGGGTTTACATCAAACCCCAAAATCATTAGCTCTGGGAGAAATTGAAGCAGAATGGTACGGGTTGAACACTAGTAGATCTTTCTTGGACAAAATTCACTGTTGACGTTGCGTTGCATTTCATAGCGTCGGATAGTCATTTATTTACAGCACCGAAATCCACTTTTATGCAACAATTATAAATATTTGTTGTAGTTTTCCTTAGATTAGTTCAATAAAATAACAGAATATTTTCTCCTTTTTGTTGACTCAAAAAAAATATCAGGTGGGGAAATGTGAAAGGCGATTGAGAAAGTGACTAGCAATTCTGAGTAAGTAACAAAAATCGATGGGATGTCGTCTACAAGTGCTATGGTTGCAGCGAGTGGAAATAGTCTCCAAATGTATGACACTTCTTGTTCCTATCAGACAGCTCTAGAGCTCAAACGGATGTCCAGCGGAGGTGGAATGACAGGAGTTGGTGGCCCCATGACTTCGACGTCAGTAGGTGAGTTCCTACTCGGACTTTCACTAAATGTCAACAAATGCTTTTCTTTGTCAGGTAGTCAGGCACGAGAAAGTAAGACACAACTCACACTCGACTTTATCTCTAATTTATTTCTTGTACAAAAGATGACGACGGACACGACCAAAGTAGAATCTGAGCAAACATACGTGTGTCAGATTTTTTTTACTAACTACGAAAAACATTGATTTATTCAAATTTTAGCAATGAACCCCTTCGGAATAAAAACAGAGGATTGCAATGGAAGCGACTGGACAACTGGATGCACCTACAGACTTCCAGCAATAGGCTGCGGTGGAATGTCTACTTTTGAACAATTGAAGCAATCTGTAGAGAAAGCAAAAGCAGTTTTAACTGCGGAGGCTGCTGTGAGCAGAGACAGTCGTAATTATTTTAGTGCAAGTTTTACAGCATTACCTGGTGTGAGCATGGGAATGGGAATGAATTTTGGTTCTTCAAACTCATCGAATAATGCTACAAATGGCCCAAATGTTGGTTCAGTTCGAGATCTCACGCTAAGTGACCTCAACCCTCACCACAATCTCCACCATCATCATCACTCTCTTCATCACTCTCATTCCTCCAATCTTCTCAACGATGAGAGACTCTGTGGAACAATTGATTTGCTAACTCCGACCTCGTCGTCATCCAATGAAAAGAGAACCAGCGGCAGCGGTAGCAGTGCAAATGGTGAGTCAAATTTTATCATTTTTTGCTTTTCGACTTTTCTGCAAGTTTAGTTAAGGCCGAGCAACAATAACAGATTAGAAATCTAAGCGATATTCCAGTAAGTAATTGATACATTAGTCGTCTCTCAAGGCTTAGATAAATAGCATATTTTGCGTTTGGTTCGGTTCAAGTTAAGGGTAGGAATCCAATAATTGGTGAAAGCCAGCTAGCTACGATCTAACCAGGAGAAAGTAAAAATAAGGTCGAAGCCCTGCTTTCCTCCATCCATCATTCATCATTGTTTGAGCGGAAAATCTGAGAAAAATCTACTCGAATGAGTGAATAGATGCCGACATCCGTGAAATTACTCTGACATTTAATGCGTGCAGATAGTACATCCTATTTGCTATAGTAGTACCCACTACCCACGACAGGAACAATGTTTCCCGATATCTCTTTCTCTGGAATGGATTCTCTGCGTGCATGCACTACACTTTGCTCACATAAATGCTCCCAAAGTCTATTGTGAAAATTCATTAATCTCCTGACAACTCGCTTGAGTTCAGTTCATCAAATTCGATGGAAAGCAAATGTACAATGCACACGTCTGACGGATTCAAGTTGATTCTGAGTTTTCAATAGCAGCGTAACATGGCGTCTGCAAGACGAATCGGATCGGCGCACAAGAAACACGACCAGTTCGTACTAATGATCTTCGCAGAATTCATGCCTCACTGAAAATAATATTTCCGATTCTCTATTTTATATATTTTCTTTGTTGCAAGTATGTAGTACATAGAACTATCTTTGGTCGTATATTTCCTGTGCCTTCATTTTCTTTTTGCGCTTGATCAAGAGATCTTTTATTTCTATATTGTAGTCTTTGTACATTTTTACTTAGTTTTGGCACCCAATCCAGGTTGTCCTTGTTCCTGTTGCTACAAAATGAAAAGGATTCTTGCTTTCACTCTTCTCGTTCATTTAATTTGAGGAAATCTTGATCTGACTACTTTTCCAAAACATAGAGCTTTAAAGGTCAAACATTTTTTAAATAATCACATGCGTAATATTTTTCATACGCTCAGTTGGTGGGCTTCACAACGGGGGTTGATCAATTTGGGACCGACCATTACTAATGTGCATGCTCATATCCCAGTCAGTCGTTCGTACCAAAAGGGCTTCAAAAAAAGTTGACTTGGGCTTTGCAGGCAGGAGAGATAAGTGCCTTGACGAGTGGCTGGGATAGTTTGGGTCCTTATTCCTTTACATCTAGACCAGAGTGCGTGAAATATTGCCTACGAGTGACTAGTTTTGCTCAACCCTACCCCTGGGAACATTGAGTGACTTCGTCCGACTATGAAAACACTATGCTTGGTGTCAATCCACTATTGTATGGAGCCACTCAACAGAACAGAGCTCATTATTGACATTGACTTGCCTTCTATTGTTCCCCCAATTCACACAAATACATACATTTGTATTTGAACATAGCTCGAGACTTTCACTTTTTGACTCTCACATCTCATTCTCAGTCCAAACAACAATAGAATGGTCATGGAGTGTGGTCATCTTTCATTCATCCACTTTTCCTCTCAATTCATTTCAATTCAGCAAATGTAAACAAGTCGGTTCAAACTCAAATTTTTATGTTTCATTTTGGATCAAATTCTGAATCAAGTCCCACGCTTACAGTTTACAGTACTTTAAAGCCAAATATGGTATTTTTTGAAGGTTTTAAAAACACAAAAATTTTGTACAATAAAAAGTTTTTTCTGCACTTTTCAAAACGACGGTAGCAGTCAGCGATTTTTTTAATTTGGACCAATACTTAACTTTTTTCACTTTTTAGAGTGTCAATTTTTTATTATCTTACTGTGGTCGGCGACAGTAAATAGCATCAAGTTCTAACGAAAAAGAAAGAATGAAATTGACTCATTTCGGATTCAACAATGCTTGATTTTAAAAGTATTATTTGTATTCTGTATTTGCAATTATGTAGCAAAGTCAGAGAATAAAAAACGGTTAGAAAAGTAGTAGCAGAGTTAGAAGTAGATACAGTCAATCATTAGTAAAACGTGGCAGAGCGTGTGCCGGGTCTTTTGGGCTGTGCCTTTGCTGGTCGAAGGGTGGCCCTGTTAATGATTTAGCGTGCTCTATGTTGTATGGATTGAGGAGGGTCACACGCATTCTCATCCCTTGATGCCGGTTGCAGGTTGATTGACTCGATTGTTACCTATGATTATATAATTGTGAGTCGTCACGCAAAATGATGAGTGATGCTCCTTTGTAATAATGGGATGAGGTTGGTTCTCTCCATCTCTCCCGACCAACTTATTATTTCATTTTCTACTCGTTCATCAATTCAAAACTGATATCATCAACATAGAACTTTGCTCAAGCTCAGAGTTTCTACGCCATGCCATGCCTCAAGTTTAATCTCACCACAGTACCAGGATATGTTAAACAAGAAGTTGTTAATCGTTAAGATCATGCTGTTGGGAAATTACATTGAATTTATAATCGTATGGTATGTCAGTTGAATTAATTTTGCGATTTTATCAAATATCTATTCCAGGACCCGGCGGAAACCACCGTCAACATAAATCAGTTGTCTCGTCGTCTTCGCCGATACATTCTATAGGTGAATTTCTTTATCGCTTGTACTGCTGACAAGATTATAAATGTTAGAAATTTATATTAATCGTGAATTCAAATAATTCCGAAAAAGATGTTAGCTTCACGTCAAAGTAGTTAAACTATTTGCTAAAAGCTACACTGGAATCGCACTGTGTTAGCCATGAAATTTCAAGGCAGGGCCTCCAAATCCTTATATTCTGGCCTACACGCAAAAATGGTCCCTGACGTTCGATGATGAACTGTGAAGTTGATAAATAAACAATTCCTGTTAAAAATGCTATTAATTTCTGCACAGAATTAACGCTTATCGAACTTATAGTTACAGACCGTCGAATTAACAAAGAAAAATTTCAGTCAAAATCACTGGAGATCAAATGGCTTGCAAAATCTCTGAATGTTGTTGCAAGGTTCGCTCGGAAAATCAGTAGACTTCAAAGAAGATTATGAGCTCGTTCAAGAAGAGCCAAAGCTGGAATTGATTTTTCTATTGATCTTCGATTTGTGAATATAGTGTATAAGTGATTTTTAAAGGAAAGCACATTAACCCTTTCATACTTTTAAACTGGAACTCTGGCTTCCCCTTCCACAAACATTAACACATTAAAAGTGGCTGATCAAAAATTAGAATAAATGCTCTTAAAATTTTTACCACATGACTCACGCATACAAAGCTCCCAACATAAATTAATCGAGTCATCCGATGAACTGTAAAAGCATTGATGTGCAATATTGGGTATAAGTCAATCAAATGCTGAGCGTGAAAGGTTCAAGTCATTTCTCATCATTACTCTATAGATTCTCAGAGTAATGCTAAAATGAGTTAAGTGAGGATAGATGAGATTTTGATTTATGCGTGTATGTATGTAGCAGGGGTTGATTGTGTTATTAATGAAATTCAGGTGTGGAATCACCAACAACAGGCGTGAAAGGGTCGTTCAATAACTCATCGATTACTTCATCAGGAGCAACTACTACCTCAGTTGGCGGAGATTCTTCTTCCAACAACAATAACTCCACCACGGCTACCAACAACTCTAATAATCATAATGGACGGGGCGGAAGTTCCAGTAAGTCAGGTTCGATGCCCTCATTCAATAATAATAGAAAATAAAATTTCACAGTAGAGTGACATCATAAATTATCGAAGTAAGCAGTGATTACTGTTTACTAACTGATCACTTCGTACAAATGGTCAATCGGTCAAGAATTGCGACCGCCACAATGCACATCAAATGGTCAAAGTACTAGATCTATACCGATTTCAAGTAGAGACGAACAAATTTAACATTATTTAAATTATAACGAGTTGAATTTAATTCTGCAGAATTCGAATGAAATATTTTCGATAATTTCTTAACACGTTCTTCCTAAACTTACTGAAAAGTCAAGAATGAGCAAATCCGAATCATGCAGCTAAACGATCTTGTCATTTGCTTTTGGCCTTTATCTGTCAGATTTGCCAGAAGCAATTCTTCACTGTTCACTTCTCAATTTCGTTGAAGTGACGCTGCGGCAAGGTCTAGCCATGCCTGTGGTTTTGCACTAGAAAGGACATTCAAAATGAATCTTGTTGAGATAAAATTTATGACCTACGATTTTAGCCTTAGCCCAAACCCATCGCATGCTTCCATCCATCCTGCTTGCTGCCTTTTCTCGATTCGGTTCAATGAGCCACACTCAAGAGTTCACTTTCCAAGTTGGCTTTTCTGTACTTCAGCTATAAATTTCTATCCCAATTTATAGTCAATACAGTGCAGAGAAACTATGTGTGGGGCTATCTTTTTCAAAATGACTTGAACTGAATAAGCGATACATGGTCTGAATAGAAACTCGTCGACTTTTTTTTAATCCAACATGATGTGCTAACTTTATTCGGCGAGAGTCAAGCAAAGGGATAACGCAAACACAGCCCATATTTTCTTTCATCCTCGATCTTCCGAAAAAGTTTGTGATTTGGAATTTGTTAAAGACAAGATTCGTGCTAAATACATAAATATTTTAGTGCCGAGCCATAAATCCTGGTTTTCTTTGAACAGGAAGTGCTAAAAAAAACTTCCTCGCTAAAATAGCGGGCTTCTGGTTACCGTAACTTGCATTAAATCCTACCCTTCAGTTATCACGATGCTTTCTACTGAGGCATACGCAGTTATCTCCTTCTCTGATATTTAGCCGACGGCACGCCGCGTCCCTGGAATGAGATTTGAGATATGAAAGCATTGCTTGGAATTGAGTTTGCACTTCTTCTCCTGTGACAAACATTGGAAAAGGCTCACGAATGACCTAAATCTCAAGAGTTAGAGCGTACAAAATTTCGAATGCCAAGTTGGAATACTTGTAAAATCATGTTCAAGCCCAGCCTGTGGTCTAAAATTATTGTAGAGCACAGGTTTGGAAATTATTAATATCAGCGGTTTCAATCGATGATTTAACACTTGATGATATTTTGTGTGGTTGTTCTCTGCGGTGAGGGAAAGGACGGGTGATCGGCCGTGTGGTTGGTGAAAGGACAATAGAAAGTTTCTCCAGTGAAAGGGACAAGAACAAATAATGGGAGTTGATTGGGTGCGATAAGAGTGAGGGAAAGAAAAGACTTGACTTTGGATGGAAGTGTGAGGAGAAGAAAATTCGGTTCGGTTAGTTCGGTAGGACTAGACTTTCGGAGTTTCTTGCTTTGGGGAAGTAGAAGCAGAGAGAAGGCGAAAGCCGAGGGGGAAGAAGAAGCGTTTTTGGATTGGATGAAGTTGGGAGTGAAGGAGGAATTGAAGACTCCTCCGATGAGCGCATCTCTTCTCATCGCATGACTCGTTTCCGGACGGGAATGGGCTCACGTCAGCACTTCCGTTTCAAATGTACATATGACGAGCATGCAGCCAGCAGCCTAGTTCAGTAGAAAGCGGCTATTCCCCGAAAAAGAGTGCTACGTCTGCTCCTTTCCCCAGCATTTCAGCCCATTATATTTTAGTCTACGACGACTTACTATGAGAGAGATAGGTTTATTATTAAAGGAGTAGAAGGAATGGATATGAGAGATTCAGAGGAGCCCGAGAGTTGCTAGGCAAGCTTGGAGGACTTATTGTCGTGTCTTATCGGTGACATTTTAGCTGAGGGGTGCCGACTGCTACCGGCTTCTTTATTTCACCAAATTGATTCACTGTTGCCTAAACGAGTCACCTAACCTAACAGAAGTCGGAGCCAACTCGCATTTAGAGAGGAAAGGAGAGGAGACTCGAATTTTATTTCTTTTCTAGACTACCACTTCATTATCTTGAAACCCGGTCATGTCCAAAAGTTTGGAATTTACTACGCACTTTTCTTTTCTCGCTCGGTCTTAGTCCAAACTGTAGCAGTTACGACTTTTAAAGGTTTGCAAAGTCAAGACTTTGCAGTTGTGCTTGGCAGACTAGAGGAGTTGGGGCTTGTAATTTGTGTTTGTTCACAAATGAACATAACATTTTTGGAGGTACACTTTAGTGTTTTTTATGGGTTTACTTTGTTCACTCTGCTAGAATCCTTCCAATTGAAGCTTTAATAGGATTCAGACCTACTGGTAAAACTGAACCTTGGAAAGGTTGCAAAGTTAAGTTTCAAAACCAATGCCAGACAAAGATCCGTATTTTTAATCAGATATGCCAAATTAGAAGCAAAATATTTAACTCTAAAAACATAGATCATCCTGCTCCGCTCGAACTTTTTTAAGAGACATCCTTGCAAATGACATTTGTGCTTAGAGTAGTGGCTCAATCGACTGCTTTGAACTTAAAATTCATCTCAAGAATGAAGCAGGAGTAAAAAGGTCACTTGAATTCATTCCTAGTACAAAAGTCTGCAACTTACACTCCTGTCTGATGGAATCCTAATGCTGCTTTCACTCGAGTACAAAACGAGTGAGTGTTTTAGGAGAACTAGAAGCACTGTAGTTTCGTTGAGTGAGAATAAATGCAAATGAAACGAACATTTTCGACAATGACTTATTGCAGGGCTATTCAAATGATTGCTCTTGTATGCAAAGTACTAAGTAAGAAATTCTTTCCGAGCTTTCACCGGTTAGACTGACTACCTCGTAGGAATGGAATAGCGATTGGCTCAACTCCTTAATGACAGCATTTTGTTGAATCCGTGGCAACTCGTGCGTTACATCTTGATGTGTGCTCCGAAGAATGATAGGATCCTACAAAGTGACTTTCACCCAAATGTCGTCTCACTTTCACCCGAGTCCTTTCTACACTTTTTTTTCTTTCTCAGCTTTAGATAATTTTGGCTGAGAAGCAAAGTTTTATGATTTTGTACAGCGTGCTTAAATTGGTCCGGGTTTATAAAATTTGTATTTCTTTTTCACAAATTATACATTCTGTATTTTCTATATTTAAAGTTTATCTGAGCTTGCCCGGTTTTCAGGCTAAGCTCCATTTCGAGTACGAACACTTCAAAAGGAATATAATGTCCTCGATAGTGCTGCATTTTCAACAGTGACAATGATAAATATCAACTTGTCATCAATATACACATGAGATTTTCGTGAACATCACGCAACGCGAAGTGCCATTAAAATCAGCCCTTTTCTATTCTTTGAACCTTCTTTAGAGGGGAACTATTCAACCCAAGAATTTTCTATTATTTTCTCAGTGAATTTGCAATGCTTAGATCATAAACCTTTTGGGCCACGCGGCCTGTCACAGAGAAGACCTCCCAAGCTATCAGACGATTGAGCTAACCAGTTACCAGTAGATCGCATCAAGGGTTGGTTTCACGCTCTCTATGGAATTTTATACAATAATCGTTTTCAATGCTGGCTGTGCTGATTATCATGTACCTCAAGTAAATATTTTGTTCAACACTGTTTTCTTGCAAACTATGTCCTGTAAATCTTGAATACTTGCGTCAAACTTTTCACAAATTAGCTTCACTATTAGGTGATTAGCTATGAATAATCTCCTGAAGACTCTTTGATCCTTCATTCATACACGATATGAGCATTATTTGAGATCCTTAGCTAATACATAATTTTTTTCACGTTTCTGTGCGTACATTCACGGTATATGAGTAAAATTCATTTTCGTCAGGACGCATTTTCACAGGATGGAAAATTCTCAAAGAGATTTTTTTGATGTCAAACTTTTGTGTTACATTCACTCTTAATTTCTGTTACTCTGTTAAACTTTTCTGGAACGTCTAAACCTGCGTATTCAAATTAAAAAACAGGAGGACATCAATAACTGTAGTACCCGCAACGATTAGTAATTAATTAAATTAATCTACCAAGTACATCTACCAACTTCACATAAATTATGCGCCTCCGACGAAGAACGCCCAACCTCAAACTTGTTTACAAAATATTTGTAAACAAATATCAAGAGGTCAGTGCCCTGCAATGCAAATGCAATGCCCGTAATGCTTTTCAAAATTC
>JAQGCM010000455.1:0-25435 GCA_034699705.1 Hymenaphorura dentifera | reverse complement strand
ACCTCATTTTTTAATATTTCTAGGCAATCAATACCAAGACGTGGAGATCAAAATCCAAACCTTAGCCAACCGCTAATTAATTTCATCAAAAATAGATCGAATAAATTGACGGTTGATTTCGGAGGGTTTGGCAGCACTTATGAGGATACGATGCGTTGGATGTTCGAACAAGAAGAAACAAATGGAAGAATTTTCCCAATCACACCCGCCGATCTACTTCAAATCTGCCAATATTACAAAAAAGGGCTACAGCTCAGCTCACTGCCTGGCAAAGCTGACTTAACAATTCCCTAATTGTTGAATTTAAATGCTTGCATTGAAAGTATTGTGATGTGATGATCAGACCTAATGCAAATGATCACACAAAATATTTTCCAACCAAAGCTGAATATAAATTAGCGTATTTTGGTGAAGTAGAAGGATTAATTGCATTAGAATTTTGCCAAGAACTAAACGTTACAACAATTCACTGGAACGATTGGAGTTAAAAATAGGTCAACGGATTTAAATTTAGATCCTCTAATTTATCAATATTTATTCAAATATAACGGTACAAGATTGCTTGAACATTACGTTGCTCAAAATATACCGATTTACATCCAAGAATCTGTAGTTAATTTTAAATTAGATATTTGCAAGAAATTGCAGAATTTAAAATTGGTGTATTTATTTACAATGTTTGGCTACCGAGATTATAATTATACGTTGAGTGAGTGGCTGAGTGGAATGACATGGGAAAAATGTATTTTAGGTGAATATGTTCAAAATTTAGTTTTGACTGTGTAGACTCAAATTAATTTATTAGTGGAATACCCGATCCGGCGTAAACTCTTACGTGGTCCATTTCTCAAGAGCCTCAAGACTTTACGCCATCGCATAGTTCTATTGTAGTTTGTGGTTTACGCCGTTCGTTCTAGAGTATTTTTTCAGTCGTAGTCGTAAATTCGATTCGTAATTTTTTGTCTCGTTTGACCTTTCATAATTTTCCAATAAAATAAGTAAACTTTGTGCACTGTGTATTTTTTGATAGGAATAAATTAAGTACTACGCATTTGGAACCATTTATATTTATTTACATTTGGATCCCACAAAAACAAGTAAAAATTCAGGAATAAAATAATCACAAGAATTTTCAAATTGATTGAGTTTGTAAGAATCCTTTGGGTGATCTTGAACGCCAGCACTAAATTATGTAATTTTTCTGAATGGAGTGAAATATTGCTGACTTAATTGGATTTGTCAGGGTAACAAAATTGCAAATTTGCTTCGTGACTCTTCAATGTTTTGTCTAGCGTTGAACTCTCAGTCCAAGCGAGTTGGATAAAAAATGTCAATAATTGTTGCTTCGTTCGTATTGTCGTGAAAGTTTTCGAATTTCTCTTATAAACTCAATTCATTTGAATCCAAGCAATTTATAGAATGTCGAGCTTATTCGCAACAAGGTCAGCAGACCTCTCATTCGATGAACTTGCACCTGAGGTAAAAATCCAAAAATTATGATATCGAAATTTAACCCCAAATTCCTGGACTCTCATTTTTCACTTCAATTTGCCTGAATGTTTCACAGCTTAAATTGGAAATTTTGAAAAATATTGAACCAAAAGAACGACAAAAGCTTCGAACAATGGCAAGATATTGGGACTATTTGATTTGCAACCTTCACGGTATAACCGTGATTGTTCGCAACTCCAATTGGAAAGAAGTTGTAAATTGTTCCTCTCCGAAAACTCATGCTATATTTCGCTCACTGACTTATCCAGTCGTCGAATCCCTGGAAGGTCGAACATTTGCAAACAACCTTAAATCTTTAACTTTGGGAGGTCATCTCGTCTTTTACAATTTGGTTCCATTGTTTCAACAATGCTCAAATCTTCAGAGTTTGGAATTTGGAAAAATCTTCGAAAGTTCTGATTTGTCACTTGCCGAAATAAGGAAAGGCGTAAGCGCAGAGCTTCTTCCCTCGTTGAAAAAATTGAGGGTCCTATTTTCAAGATATAATAATTCAACAACGCTTACGGAATATCTCAAAATGTGGGAACAATTTCTTCCATTCTTGGGCTGCAACAATGGAATTGGCAACTCTAAACTTACAACGTTTGAATTGCTTTACACGCACAATAGACATTTTGCAGATTTGACGCATGAAATTTTTGAACAAGATTGGACCAGCTCAACAGCTGAACGCCAATACACGAGAGACTTTCTTGGTGCAATTATCAAAGCAAACCGGAAAACTTTGTCCAAATTTGAAATAGGTTTTCAAGTCGGGGAACAACAAATCCGAAAGACAACAATCGACTTTTATCCGTTGGAAAATTGCTCTTCGAATGCAATGATTGCAAAATTCAATCAAGTCAATGATTATACTATGATGGCTGTGGATGAATTCGACTGGGTTGAATTTTTGGGGGTGACACAAACTGGACTCAAAAGTTTCACTACTGCCAACACAAGATACAATCTTAATTTGGATGAATTCATGACACATCTGAAGAAACTTTTCGACACAAACTCACACAGTTTGACCAATTTGTCATTAACCATCCGACCCCGTCCAGGAAAAGTTGCCTTTGACATCCAAAAATTATCTGGACTTCAAACCTTGAAACGATTTGCTCTCAAAAGCGAAATGATTTGCGTCAGCTTGGGCAGAAACGGTGTCAAAGTCATCAACCTGAATTTTCTCCCAAATTCTCTTCGTGTACTGGAGCTATCATTTCCAATAGCATTTCAAAAACCAGCAGATCTATGCTCAAAAGCTTTCGCATCATTGCCAAATCTTGAAATATTTGAATATTCTGCCAACCCATGGTTTCACATTGGGGATCAAATGGTGCTGTACTTGGATTCTGTAAGGATTAAGAATTTGATCGCATGGCTACCAAAGCTGAAGAAATTGAGACTCAGAAACCGAATTTTGAGAAACTATGGAGTTTTGCAACAACCATTTTCAATCAAAGACTACGACATTGAATTGGTTCGAAATATGCCAGGAATTAGTTTTGACAAATTCCAAGTCAACAAGGGCGAGTATTGTACGTTCTGCAGCTCGGCAGAGGAGCATCAGAAGGACTACTTTGTCAACATTTGTATCGGCCAGAAATTTCGAAATCAGAAGAATCAGGAGAAATGAATTGCTTAAAATTTATCGTTTTATTCAATTAACGAAATCCTCTACTAATTTCGAATTTGTACAAAAATTGTAAAAGGCCAATAATATTTGAATTGAATAAAATCATAAAATTTACTATAATTTTAATTCTATCGTTGTCGAGTTCATGTCTTGTGATTGCGACATCACTAAAACCTACACCGAATCGTGGAAAGGCCAATTTATCAATTCGTAAATTTGCAATGTCAGGTTACTAAAAATTGTCAACACTCCACTCGAGGATAAGCACGAGCTTGTTGCATAATTTTCGATTTTGGTACTTACTAGTAACACAAGCATTACGCAAACTTAAAAATAGGTGAACTTTTTGCCCTTGATGTTCAACAATGTACTTCAAAAAGTGAATAGCACTCTAATTTTTCCAACTAGAACACATTCAAATTTATAATTTAAATTTCAACTGTTTATGAACGATTCCCGTATCCAGACCAGACCCACGAATTTGTCTGACTGATAAAAATTTGGGCTTGTGCGAATTTATGGGAATACACTTGCTACCGATAGATAAGCAATTACAATTTCAAAGCCAAACAAAAATGTTGACGTTGAGTGACTTCACTGAGAAGTACACTTATAAAGTCAGCCTAATTTGCAAAATTAGCGATTAGTCTGCAGTAATTGGTTCTGGCTGGACATTTTTTTTTCGTTGTGCTGGTCTCCAAAAATCCCAGGATGTTGCGGTTACGGTTTTTGATTTTTCTTCAGCTTTTTGCCATTTCATTGGTAGTGGCTGCCAAATTTCCACAGCCGGTCATCAACCTATCTTTGCTGCAAACCTTAAAATCCAAAGGCACTGCAAATGTTATCATCCGAATGTCTGCCGGTAATCAGGAACCTTTGGTCCAAATCAAGCAAACCAAATTCGCGGATCGTGGCTCCAGATTGAGCGCTGTTACGAACTCCCTCAAACTCCACGCAGCTCAATCTCAAAGTTCCCTTCTGACCTTCTTGGCAACAATCGACGATTTGAAATATGAAAGTCTGTGGATCAGCAATGAAATTGCTATCACCGGTGCTAGCCTACAAGTCATCGAGCACATTGCTGCTTTTATCGAAACGACCCTAATTGCTGAAATCCATGAAGAAATCATTGCCCCACTTCTCGGACTCGAAACATCTCCAGCCACCCCTCGATCTGAAATATTCGAAATCCCTGATAATCTCAAAAAAATCGAAGCTGATCGCGTCTGGGAAGAACTCCAGATTGACGGGAAAGGTGCAATTGTTGCAACGATCGATACCGGAGTTCGTGGAACTCACGAAACTCTGAGAAACAATTTTGTTGGCAATTACGGGTGGTACGACCCCGGAGCTGGGAGTCTCGTACCACATGACGATATCGGGCAAGGCACCATGGTCACCGGAATGATGGTCGGCAGATTTGATATCGGCGTCGCTCCTGGAGCAAAATGGATGGCCTGCAAAGGTATTAATGTTGCATTGAATCATCAGTGAATGAAACCAACTTCGACTTCGTAGCCAAATTAATAAGTAATCTAATTAACTATATTAAAAATTTTAGGTTGTGAAGGCTTTGGTTGTACCCAGATTGACTTGACCAAATGTGCTCAATACATGGTCTGTCCATTCTTGGCTGATGGAAGTGCTCCAGATTGTAGCAAAGCACCACACGTGGTCAACAATGTTTGGGGTGGGCCGACCGACACCCCATGGTTCGACGGGTCAATTCAAGCCATGATTGCGGCCGGAGTCACCCCTGTTTTTGGGGTTGGAACCCAAGGGCCAAACTGTGGCTCAGTAGTTTATCCAGCTAGTTCGAATGCTGGGGTCATCTCGATTGCTGTTTCATCTCTGGACGACGTTCTAAGTCCAAATTCTGCACATGGGCCAACCGCGCAAGGGACAATTAAGCCAGACGCCACTTGTCCAGGCTCAGCAAGGTCAGCTTCAGCTCAAGGGGACTTCGAGTACGTCAACATTCAAGGAGCTCTAGTGGCCGCTTCTCATGGGTCGGGTGTTATTGGGCTTTTGAAAGGCTTGTCCGTCGATTTGCCCGACGAAGAAGTCAAGAAATTTGCTTTGGAATATGCTGACCGCACTGTTGTAACTCAGGGCAGAAATTGTGGAGGAATTAGTGAGACTGTTTACCCCAACAATGCAGCAGGGTGGGGGCGTCTCAATGCTTACAAAGCAGTTGTTGCCCTTCAAGGCTCAAAGAAACTTTGAATAATAATAAATGTAGACAAAATTAATGTCTAAATAAAAAATCGTTTAGATTGTTGAACTGAAAACAAACAGTATTGCTGCATATTTGTTGCCTGTGAATGTTAATTCTAATTGCACCAGTAATTGTCTAATATTAATTCCATCCGGTCGTAGAAAAAAATTGAAGTTATTTCGCTCTCAAGGTTAAATTGATAATTGGGATTTTAATTTGAATGTGGAATTAAACAAGGAATGATACCAAATGAGATGACTATTAGCATGATTAAAATATTCCATTCACTTATGTAAGCACAAACTTCGACCACTCAAGTCTGAAGTCTGAAGCAATAATAATTAGAATTTGTCATCAAAATTATAGCGTAGTGCAAATTTCACAAAATTCCATTTTAAAAATGCCAAATTTCGGAAAATTACTCCGAAATAATCTGTTACTGGTGGGAACATTGGGAGGAGCTTTACTTGGATTTACAGCTGGTAAATGAAACCAGCTGCTATTTTTTTTGTTGTATTTTGTGATTAAAAATTTCAGAAATTTGGCATTTTAACTTGAACGTGACAAAAATTTCAGGACTCGGCTTGAAGACATTAAATCCTAGCGATACAACTCAAGCATTCATTTCATATCCTGGCGAACTTTTCTTTCGGGCTTTGAAGCTGATGATTTTACCTTCAATTATATTCAGCTTAATTCTCGGTTTGCCAATTTTTATTCCAATACTTTAATTATTGTTCTTGTGTTGGATGGGTCTCATTCCAAATTTGCAATTATAGGGTCTGCAAGTCTGGACATAAAATCGAATGGCAAAATTGCCGTGCGGACATTCTCCTATTTCCTCGCGACTTCATTTTTCAATGCTGTTCTTGGAATTATTCTTGCTCTCGCGATTCATCCTGGAAATCCAGAGGAAAGGCCGACAACTTACCAGACTTCCCAACAATTTAAGGGCCAGCAAACCTCACTGGTGGATAATTTATTTGACCTGGGCCGAAATATTGTGCCAGCAAATATCATGACAGTTTTGTTCGAATCGGTAAAAGTTACCTGCACTAATTTTTGGCAATCAAATTTTGGTGATATTATTTTTGTAATATTGGGGTCAATTTTTAGACACATACAAGTTATGTAATGCAGACGCACAATTCAAACGATGGAGATTATACAAAACTTACAAAAATTGTCGCAGATAGGTAAACAAGCAATTTTTCATCCCAACTTGGGAAGAATTTAACTTTAAACAAAGAAAAATTGTCTTTACAGAAAGGCTACAAATTTCTTGGGAGTAATCTCGTTGTCTTTGGTTCTTGGCTCAGTCCTGTCGACAATGGGTAACCAAGCCAAACCTCTACTCAAAGTCGTCAAAATTTGTGACACCGTAATTACCAAAATTGTTCATGGAGTGTTGTGGTAAAATTTTTAGTCTGGCCTTTGCACTGCACTACTGCTATTGTTTTGCATACTAATTTTCTGGAAGTTGTAAAATTGTCGTTTCGGGAAAGGATTGCACCTGTCGGGGTTGCGAGCATAATTTGTGGAAAAGTAATTGAAGTTCAAAGTGTGGGGGACTTAATGGCTCAACTTGGCCTTTTTATTTGCACTGTTACAATTGGAATTTTCACGTATCAACTAATTTTTATGCAACTATTCTATTTCATCGTGATTCGAAAAAATCCGTTCAAATTCTTTGTTGGAGTTCTCCCCGCCTCAATTTCTGGATTTGTACTTCAGTCATCGTAAGAAATGTTTGCAAAAAAATTGCACATGCAAAAAAACAGCTCGGATGAAACATTTCCTGGATTCTTTTACAGATCTGGGGCCTTGCCAGTTACTTTACAGTGTTTGGACGATAATGTTAAAATCGATCACCGAATTTCAAGATTTGTAGTTCCACTTGGAGTCACAATAAATATGGACGGGACTGCATTATTTGTAACAATATCGGCAATTTTCATTGCACAAATGCACGGCGTCGTTCTAACTATGCAAAGCTACATAACTATTTGGTATTTTTTTTAAAAAAAAAGTCCAAGAAATATTTTGGTGTAATTACCAGGATATTTTGATAAAATTTCAGCTTTCTCTCAACTGCCGTGAGCATTGCGACTGGAACTACACCAAGTGCATCGCTCTCGATAATTTTTATTATTTTGCAAGCTTTGGGACTCCCTTTGGAAGATATCGGACTCTTGTTTTCAGTGGATTGGCTCTTGTAAATTTGAAACTTTAATTTGAAACAGATACTCCAGTCCAACCTAATATGAACTAACTTAATTTTTAACACTTGTCCAAAAATTATAGGGACCGCGTAAGAACTACGAACAATGTGCTCGGTGACTGCTACACAGCTGCCATTGTCGAACATTTGTCAAGAGAGGAATTGAAGCAAATGGACACTTTTTCAGATCAAAATGTTCATGAAAAAGAAATCGAACTTGTCGAAAATGGAATCAATTTGTCAACCGTTTGATTTATAACTCAAATTTTGTAACTTTACTCCAAACTTAGATAGATTCTTACGTAGATTCTCGAAGTCTCTTTGCTGTACAAACAACGATTGATTTAACAAGCTGATTAAATAATTAAATTCAAGAACGATTAATTTTAACTTTAGGACTTATCAATTAAATTCACACTTCTGGAAATTAATGGATCGATGATAGATTTGATTTGAGCTCAAAACAAAGTAGAAGTAAAAAATTGATTGACCTCATCATGACCCATTTTGATTGCTCAGTCATCATCCTCCTCCATAGACTCACTGTCATCCGAGTCCGACGCTTGCATGCTTCTGGACAAACATTCAATTTGTTTTGGCTCTGTCATATCCAACTTGTTCAACAGTTCTAACAAGGCATCTTCTTTTTTGTCTTTACACATACTGAAGTAGGTACATAATCTTTCTCCAATTTCTTCCAACGAACGGTCGTCCACAACGGTGTCCATTTCTTGGTTCATCATTTTCCCCAAATAGTCAGCAACCTCTTCACCATCAAGGTCATCTACGAGTTCAAACAACAATTCACAATTTTTAATACCTTTCAGTAATTATTGATGTGTGTGAACACAAAATTGTAGGTCACGTCATAATTTGACTGTGCGCACGCCAAAATTTTCAAAGTCCCCAACCGATACATGCAAACACGTCAAACCGATTTCGCTAAAATTGGTGCTATTCGAAAGGTTACGTCAAGAGAAGAGTGTAGTGGCCAACAGGGGAACAACATTTCACCAAAGCAAATCGGGATCAGGGGTCCACAAATTTCAACAATCCATTTGACAAGAAAGACAGCAACAATGAAAATTGTTAAAATCAGGACTTCATGACAAGTTCGTAATCCAACTCTCTCTACTTGGGTTCGGGAGTTTGCAAATTTTGATAACTTTGGCATGCTTTCATAGTACGTATAATCCGACCAAATCGTATTTGACGACTGCACTTACCGTCCGTATAGAAAAAATCCTCGACACAATTTTGCATCCATTCTGAAATTTCCTTTCCTTTGCCTCTCCCTTGCCCATTGTCAATTGCAATCTACAAATTACACAAATGGCCAATATTAATACACATAATTCCACAAATATTCTAACAATCTTATATTTAAGAATTTTGCTCTCATCGACAACAATTGAATTGAACTGGATGACTGACTTACCTTGAGAGCCGTCCATCGTTTGAACAATACTTGAATTGATGTCTTAAAGGCTGGAAATCGGACAACTTCTTTTCGTCTCTTGGAACCGCTGCTGCTGCTACATCCGGCTGTTGCCGTTGAAGAAGAAGCCATGGCGGTGGCCAATGCTTTTTTCTAACTTTTTTTAAACTTTTTTGATCAAAATTTGGTCGAGAACGAGGAGAATAGCGAAGCGACAACCAGCTTCAAAAATTTTTCACCCGAGTCTGGATGGGAAAAGAATCGGAAGAATTCAAATAAAATAATTTTTTCCACCTTACTAGTTCTTGTTGCCGGCATGGCATGCCATTGAGTTGGCTCTGAGCTCAGACGGGGCTGAGTGAAAATATTTTTTTAGGCATCTCTATTTTTTAAACTTTAGAAAATGATTTCTCAAATATTGCAGTAATTGCCCTAATTGACAATCAATTGCGAATTACGACTTTATAGATGAATATTATTGCAATTTCATACCTTCGAATTTTAATTTATGCGAGAGGCTCTTTTAAAAACTAAGATTTTTGACGGCGGAAATTAGTTTTGAAACTCCAACTCCAGCTGAGAAGAGAACTGACTGATGGGTATTTCGATTATCTAAAATTAACATAATTTTTGATTGTAGTTTTGGATCAGACAGTCACTCACTCCCCCCCCCCCGTCTCTACTAATGTATTGCAATTAGGAAAATAACTGAATTTTTTCTTTTTGCATCTTATTTCTGTATTCTGAAACTGATCAGTTCATTATCATTGTAGTTGTATTCTCTTCTCATCTCAATTCTCAACTCGAGTGTTCAACAATTTTGCTAGAGTGGACACTAGATGTTAAATTCATAACTGCATTTCCTACAAATTGTTGAAAAACCCTACTGAATATTTGTACTGTAAATTATCAAAATGATTGCAATCATGCAATTTATTGCAAATGAAATCATTACACACGAGTGAATATATTTGAAATGTTCAATAAATACAATCTACAGATTTTTAAAAAAAACTTGAACTTCTTGCGTGACTTTAGTGCAGTTGGCTCTGTGATCCGCACGAGCCTTAAATAATGGAAAAAGCATGATCGAGAATCGCGATGACCTGGGGATCCTTCTTCAGATTCTCTATTCTAAACTCCAAGGTTTGAGTTGGAGTAAACACGTTCATCAATCAAGATTGCTAATTTGTTACATAATAGTCAAACGATTTTATATACAACTGCACTCTGCAAGCAGGGGAGCGAAAATAAAAACAGTTTATGCTTGACTTTTCTAGGTCTTCTCACTGCAAAACAGGATATTTGGTTTTCTGTAACTTCTTCTGCATAGTTGCACTTTGCTCTAAATAATGGTTTGCAAAAAAATACCGAACTACAATTAGCACAATTAGAGCTGTCCCGGTCTCTAATTGTGCTTTTAGCTTCACACTTTTCATTCTACTAGTATTTACTGCAACTTTTTTTAGCCATCCTTGAAGATTTTCCGTTCAAAGGTGAACTTGACAATCAAGTAAACAGAATCAACACACAAACCAAGCACAAGATCCGAGTTGCAATTTGTGGTTTTGCAACCTAAACCCCAGCCTACTGATTGCAAGCTTAGTTTGAAATTATCGAATGCACTACGTCTCTGTACTACATGCAGAAAATGCAGATGCAAATGCAACTCACTTTAGCTCACAACATAGTTTGTTTTCAAACAACTAAGAAGTGTCTTTGTCAGAATCTTCAGAATTTGTTTCGAGCAACCAAATAATAGTGTTTTACCAACCTATTGAATTTCTTTCAAAATGATGGACTTTATAATTTATGTCGGTCTCGGGATTTTGATTTACGTTCTTTACCAAAAGTTTGCGAGACGGAATTTACCTCCACGTAGTTTTCCAAAAACAACAACGATTACAAAATATCGAATAAAGATTACAAGAAATGCCAATTGTTTCTATTTTATTCATCAGGGCCAGTTCCTTGGCCAGTAATAGGAAACCTGATTGAATTGGCAAGAGCAGACGGACTTCCGTACGAAGCTTTGTCTGCAATGTCGAAAAAATACGGAAATGTTTTCAGTCTTATGGTTGGAGTTGTTCCCACTGGTAAACTCAATTCCAAAATACAATTTGAATGAACACTTATCAAATTATTTTGAAGATGACAAAAGGTTAATTTAGTTATGGTTAATGGACATGACCAAGTCCGAGCTGTGTTCAAAAATGAAGACTTTGACAATCGGATTCAATACGATTGGATTCTGGATCGGAATTACGGGAAACCTCAAGGTATTTGTCGCATTTTTCAGAACACCAAATTTTTTGCGATCTGAATTCTTAGGCATCTTCATTGGAATCTCAAATTCCTGGAAAGAAACTCGCCGACTAACTGCTAAGATTATGAAGGAATTTGGTTTCGGACAAGGAGCCACAATGGAAGGATTTATTCTTGAAGAATTTAATGAATTTATTCAAAAGCTTAAGGAAAAGGTTGAAGAAAATGACGTGGTTTTAATTGACAACACATTCATCGGCCCAATGACAAATGTAGTGTGGAGTTTGCTAACTGGCCACAGATTTAATTTAGACGACCCAGAATATACTGAACTTATCGACGCCCTTGCTGGATTCGGACATAGTCAGCAAGTAGGTGGGACACAATTGTTGGGAGCATTTCCATTTCTTGCGAAACTTGCGCCGAAAATGTCCGGCTTTGCAGAGATTCATCGATGCAATGCAAAACTTCTGGATTACTTTGAGGTTTTAACTTATCGGTTTAGATAATATTTCGAAATGAAACACTGACGAATCAAAATATTTTTCAACAGAGAGTGCTGAAAAAGTATCGCGACAAGGGGACCTACAAAACTAATCCAATCGACCCAATCGATGCTTTTCTGGCTGAAATTAACAACAATCAAGATTCTTCTAATCCTGTATACACAGGCTAGTTGGCATTTTATCATTCATTTATAGTATAGCGTATACGTAACAGTTTCAATTCCAATTTCTGAACAAATTTCAGACCAAAATCTGGTTTCCGTTATAAATGACTTGTTCGCCGCTGGATCGGACACATCTGGACAAACGGTAGCATTTATGGTTCAGTATCCCGAAATCCAGAGAAAAGTTCGCGATGAAATCGACAAAGTCATGGATACAAAAAATGAAATGGTCAATTGTGGAGATAAACCACAGTATGTAAATCCCCTTAATCCAATCGAACGTGATTACTAATTTATGAAGCTTTACTAATTTTTGATTATAATTAATTATTAGACTGCCATATACTGAAGCCACGATTTTAGAAGTTTTTCGGTTTGCTTTGGTAGCTCCAATTGCGCCACGAACAGCTCTGAAATCTTGTCGTCTGGGATCATATGAAATAAGTCAAGTAATTTCTTGACAAATTCGTAAATAACTTATTTCGTTTGCAAACTGAATTTGATGTTTTCATAAAATCCTATTTTGTACTGTAGGGAACAACTGTTTGTTGTGATAAATATCTTCAGTGCTCAGGTGCTCACCGAGACGAGTCGGTTTTGGGCGACCCTGAAAATTTCAGACCGGAGAGATTTCTCAATGCTGATTCTGAAATTGTCAATTCGGAAAAATTGTTCACTTTTGGTTCAGGTAAGTCGCAAAATTCTTGTGTGCTAATAGGTGAAGAAACGTAATTTGGGTTAAATTTTTATCAGGAAAGCGGAATTGCATTGGAGAGGTCACAGCCCGAACCTCAGTTTTCATTGCGCTCAGTAATTTGATTCGAAATTTCGTGTTTGAGGCCGATCCGAAAACTGGAGTTCCAACAACAGAAAACATAATGGGTTTAGCTTGTGCACCAAAGCCGTATAGAGTTCGAGTAAAAATTCGGAAGAATGTGCTCTAAAAATTTTATACTTTTTATATCAATCAGAAAATATTTGGACAATCATAATCATTCTTTCTAATCAGTTTTATCTAGATGTCTTGAACAAAATATGGGGACTTGAGCGTTTGACTCATGTAAATAAATATAAGCTGAAAAATCCTTACTGAATGCGATCATTTAAATTCGACAAGAATTGAATCGGTTGAGCTTGGAGTCATTGCTCTTGATTTTGGTCTGGTTGGATCCGACATGTGCATTATTTTCTAAACAATGACAATACACAAATTTATTGCCACAACTTACAAATTGCTGCTACTTGTCAGCATTATTGTTTTGGTTTTCATTGTCTAAGACTATTTATGTGTCTACTACAGGGTGCACGGTTGCAGGCTGAATGACTAAAATTGACAAACAATTCCTGGAGTTAAATATTCAGAGGCATACACATAAAAAAATTACAATTCACGATAGCCTTGACGTAAATATCAATGTCGACAACCAGTTATGTAAAAAATGTAAGAACCAAATGAGCGTGGATCTCTGTCTGCACCAAATTTAGATATTTTCGTTGAGATTTAGCTCTATTTTAATTAAATATCTTCTAAATGTGGCGGTGCAAAAATATATCCGCTGATTAAGATTTGGACATTTGGATATTTTGGCTCTGGAACAGAGCCACCAACCTAAACATGAGGGACAGGTGAGTTCAAACTTCGAAGTTAGTGTTATTTAATTTTAGCTCAAAGAAATCTCGAAAATTAATTTTGATATTGTTGCAAAATTGCTCCAATATAGAAAGTCCAGTCGGCCAGTAATATTGACAAAGCTCCGTTGGTTTGGACCACGAGAATTGGAGCTCAACTTTCAAACACCATTTGGCAAAGAGCTCAACCACATTGTGATTGAGAAACCAAATCGATTAAATCCTAGCAAAGGTCAAGGCAAAGTTGGATGGAGGAAATATGGTGGTTTTGTTTTTGCAATTTTGGCAGGTATTTTGTCCAATTTTTAGTTCTTTACGACTACAGTTTTAAAATTTAAAAATGAATGCGAATATTATTCTGTCATTTTAGCTGTTTGTTTTTCACTCGCATCTCTAACTTCCAAATCTTTAGCTCGAAAAAAATATCAAACATTCAGCATTGCACTTTGGAAATATCAAGGCATGACTATTCTCGGACCCATTCTTCTAATTTATTTCAGAATTGTCAGAAAACAACAAATTTTTGACAATATTTGGCCACTCAGAAAATCTTTGGCAGTAAAAACGTTACTGCTTTTAGTGGTACGTTGCTTGCTACAAAAATATACCAAAATATGTAAACAAAAAAGAAACTTTTCGAAATGATTATTGACAGGCTCGAGCCACTGCAGGGTTTTGTAGTGTACTACTGCAAGTCCAGTCACTCCGGTATTTAAAACTGGCCGATTCTACCGTAATTTCGTTCAGCACCCCAATCGCGGTATCTTTATTTGCGCGAATTTGTCTTGGAGAAGCTTGTGGAATTATTCCAATTTTAACGGCCCTAGTCACACTCGGTGGTGTGGCGATTCTGACCCGTCCACCTCTGCTGACTGGTGCTGAGACTTTTGACAACAATATTCTGGTTTGTGGGTTGGATTTCAATTTTCGAAAGATTCGATTGTTAGTATTGCTTGCTGTCAGGCATTTTTTATGAATTTGGGTCCGTTTTCGGTTTGCAGATCGGCACCGCATTTGCATTTGGATGCATGTTGTTTCTCACGACCGTCTTCGTCCTTGTCAGATGTCTTCGTGAAGTTCACTTCAGTCTTCTAATAGTTTTTTATGGTTACATTGCAACAATCGAAAGCATTGTTCTACTCTTTATTATTGACGTTTGGGAAATGCCAAATACCAATGAAGATTGGTTGGCAGCTGGAGGAAGTGCGATTTTCAGTGTGTTCGGACAATTCTGCATTATTTTGGCACTCAAATATGAGCAAGCTGGTATTAATCAATTATTAGATGAGCAACTTTGCGAATTATTTATTATTGAGTACGTGATGATTTGTATTTTGCAATTTTAGGCCCAGTCTCCCTCATAAGAACGCTGGACATTGTGTTTTCATTTATTTGGCAATTTATATTCTTCGGAGCTCGACCGGACATTTTCAGGTGAGATTTTTCTAAATATTTGGATCCAAAAGCACTGATGATGACAAGTAAAAAAATTATTATTTTTTGCAGTTTGACAGGAGCCGTTATAATTATGTTTGGAATAAGCGTGACAGGATTCAGAAAATGGCTTAGCACTTTGTCAGACATTCACAGTTCGAAAAAACGGTTCTGGTTCATGCTGAAATAATTTTACTCAAGATTCCTTAGGCTCATTTTACTAAACCTTTTACTTGCTCTGAAAATTTTACCTTTTTTAAATTTGCTTTGAAAATTTTAATATTTTTAGCACATTTACTGAAAATGGTTGTGATACGTTTTGTTAAAATTTCAATTAAAAATACACAAATGCCAACTAGATTTCCCAACATAATTAGGACAAACACTGCCAGCAAATTAGAGTCGAGTGATTGTACAACCGGCCCAGCAGATTGTGAAGTTCCAAAATTGGTCCCTGCTCTGGCCCGAACTTGAAAAATTTGATTCCAAAACTGATAAATTCCTGAACTAAAAATGGCTGACATTCTTCTGTGCACTAGTCCAGGCGCTGATCTCAAAATTCTCCACCAATTGATTGTGGGCAGGAACTCATCTTTGCCTTTCCCCAAATGTCGAATTTGTTTTGCCTCTGGGGATGCCAGAAAATCATCAAGATCTTCTTGTGTTCCAGCCAAAGCAGTTTTTCTACAATTCTTAATAATTTCAACAACTTCTGCATTTGTTCCAGCACTTCTTGTTCGATCTAGCATTTCGTTGAATTCTTTCATTCTAGAAGATCTGACGCCTGCACCCTGCCTATGTAATTGTTGACCAAAACTTGTCATCTGTACGAAATTCGGCGTTTCGTTGGGATGGATTGCCTGCCAAGCCTTTGTCTCAGCTTCAGAATCAGTTCCGTCAGGATAAAGAGCCATGAAGGTGAAATTCTGCAGCTGTGCAAATTTATGTAAATTAATCCCACGGTGAAGCGGAGTTGTAACATCTGTCGTGACCACACCTTTGTATCCATTTCCCAAAATTATGCAGATCAAAGCTAAACAAAGCGTCATGACCTTTGTCAAATTTATAATACTATTAACAATTTTGAACTTTTTGACCACAAAACTATTTTCTAACAATGTGGCTCCTGTGAAAAAGAAATAAGTTTGCAAATAATTTAAAACTCGTAGGCGATTAGTGAGCCCTGTTCGGTTCATAGTGTCGACAATACAAGCCGTGAGAGCTAAAGTGGTCGAAATTATACAAAATGAAATAAGGATAAAAGTCCAAATCCAAGAATCGAAAGGTTTAATGTAAGGATAGAGAGAAAATTCTGTATGAATTCCATCACAGGTTACAAAATTGAAGCTCTCCACACTCGTCAAGTGCATGTCGACAGTGGCAAAGTTTTCGTAGTTGCTAGAAATGTAGCGAACCATATGTTCAACAACTTTTGTAATTTTGTTAGACGGATCCAAGAAGTTCTCCCAAGCTTGAGTCGGAACAGGAGTAAATAGAATTGCCCATATGATTTTGGTGAAATGAAGATTTGACTGAACTTTGAAATATTTTCTTGCTGACATATTTTGCAAAATTCGAATTTCAGCAAGACTATCGTTCAGAGTACTCGCGACAATCCTGACAGAGATTAAACCAGTAACGAAAGCTGTTGTGTTTCCTTGTTCAAGTAGAATTGTTTCAATTTGCTCAATTTCAGCTCGACATATTGGTGGATTTTCGCACTTGACGGTAAATGTTGGAATTGCACGAGCTGTGTAGTTGCAGAATCGACAAAAATATTCGAAAATTTCCCCGTTGTTGAAAGTGCTACTCCCAGATACCACTGCAAAGTATTTGTCATCACTCTTTCCAGCGTAAATTGCGTCCGACAACGTGTTGTACACTGCAGAACTTTTAAACTTTCTCCATTCGTCCATTTTCATTCCAACAATGAAAACGTAGCGAGGCCATGAATGCTGGAAATTGCCTTTGTAGGCTATGGGAGCGACTGCTGTCAAATTCGCAATTTGCTTGGTCAAAATCGTACTAGTTTGTTGGTTGAGCTTGGCGAATGCCACCAAGTAAACGTTGCAAAGTGAATATTTTCGTAGGCAAGAAGTCAACGGTGCAAGATTAGCACTTCCATTTGTTCTTGTTGCCGGAATTTGTATTTCGTCAATTTCTAAATTTGGGTCCAAAACTAACAAAATGACTGAACAATCCTGAAATTCTTCCAGCCAGGAATTTATGTTCAATTTGTGGCTTGACTGAATCCCCGAAACGGAACAAGAAAGGCAGCATATAATGTAAATGCTTAAAAGTTTTGAATGAATCGAAGAGTTCAGCATTTCAAAATTTTTCAAAATTGGAAATTAATTCTGGCTTGACCGGTGGACAAAATTGCACTAAACTTGAAGTGCAAACTGCCTGTCGCAATGTACAATCAACTCCAGGCTTTGTTGTAAGCCATATTTGCTGTGAAAGTATAGGTCAGATGGAATTATGAAACGAGTTTGAGTTTATCCAAGCACAAAATTCCATGGTTGGATAAAAGTTCATGTAAATGTCTAGTCAATGGAAACGGTGTAACCGAAACCGAAATATCGACGTCACTGTAGTTTGTAATTGTAATGCGCTTGAATGATTATTCGTGTCAAGTTGTTTTGACAAAGTTGTACAAAACTTTCTACCAAATAGTTTCGAAGTATTTGTTTTTGCTAAAGGTGTGGTTTCGCGTCTTATTTTAAGTATCGTGCCGCCGCTGACGTGAGAGCTAGACAATCTTACCATCCGTTATCACAATCCAACTTTTGCAATCCAAAATTGTAATCTGATTTAGACTTTAACAATCATCTCAAGCTTGGGCCGCTGATTTGGAAGTAGATTTTGAGACACTTGAATTCTCCAATGTCGATCATGGATCATGATGAGTTTTTAGTATATACAAAGTATTTAGTATTTAGCTCGCATTTCATTTTATTGACAACAATGAACGCGATAGAACCGTGTGTGGTGGTCTCGATTTAAAGCAAACAGCAATCAACCAAGTTTAAATGGATGTTATAAAAGTTATTGTAAAATGACAATATTTATGGTCAGTTGAATCTGCCCTTTCTAGTTCAAGAGAATTACGTCGGAATTGTCAATTGGCAAAGAAAAGAGGTGTGCTGTGCATCTCCACCGCATCATTTGAGGTAAACAAGTTGATCTCAGCTCATCATCTCACCTTGGAAAAGTTTTTCTTTGAAATGCACAACAAAACTGCATTTCTAAGCATACAAAACTGCTAAACTGCACCAGACTAAGTTGTCCTCCTTTGTTTGATATTTTTACAGACCAGTCAGTGAGCCATCCATCCTGGGCAATAAAATAGACAATAAATTGGACTGCCAATTAAATCAAATTCATTTGAGCATTTGACCCGGTTTAGATTTCAAGTCCAAGATCAAGGCGACTAAGTACAAGTTTCTATCACAATTCATACTTTATTGGCAAACAAAAATGAAACGTTTCACATTTATGATCACAGTTTTATTAGTTCCTTTCTCAACTTGACACAAAATCATCTTATAAAACCTAAGGGTTGACCTGTCAGGTAGTTCAGTTGATCAAATTGGACTCTTGATTGTTGAGCAATATGGGATTGATAATTTTGCAAAAGTGTCGTGTCTTGTGCACGCTGATTGTGTTGTCTCTTGTGTCAAGTTCATTCCAAGTCTCAATTGATAAAGTCAGCAATGCTGCAGAGGTAGAAGTTCCGGTGAGGTCTGAAGGTATGAATATTTTATTATTTTTAATTTAGTATTCTTCAAATACATTTGCACATTTGTCGCATTTTCATTGTTGCAGAATTACAAGATCCAACAGAGATACCTCCGACCCAACTCCCACCAAAAGGTGTTTGGGTCCCTGACTTGGTCAACGAAATTTGGCAAGAATTAGGATTCCCAATTATACCTGAGGGTGATAGTCCTAGCAGCGGTGAGTCTACAACGTATCAACCTGCTGATCCAGAATTTATTGAAAACGTTATCAACGAGTTGAACTTGACTTTGGTTGAAAATCGAGTTGCAGGAGGACGTGCGCGTTGCCGTAAGTTAACAATACAACCAGACACCAGAATATGCACAAAAAATTTCGATATACTAATTAAAAGTTTTGCAGAATGTGGCAGACCTGTCAAAAGAATCGTGGATGGGGTCCAGGCTAAAATTAATGACATTCCTTGGACTGTTGCCCTGCTCCGAAAAAGTAGCTTGGGCAGCATATTTGGTGGAGGCGCTAGACCATTCTGCGGTGGTACTTTGATTAATGACCGCTATGTTCTAACAGCAAGCCATTGTGTCGACGGGTTCGTAAAAAATTACAACAATTGTGTTTTTGGAAAGCTGAGGTAAATATCAGAAATCAAAATGGAATATTTATTCAAATCCTTACAGGCAGACTGAACGAACTATCCAAGTTTTGGTCAACGAAGAAGATTTCCTCCTTTCAACTGAAACTGCTGGCGGAACTAGGACTTTCGGAGTCTCAAAAATTATCATGCATCCAGGATATAGTCGACGAACAGTTGACAACGATATTGCACTTATTAAACTAGACACTCCAGTTCCAATTTCTGTTAGTGGCGATGCATTTCAAGTAGTCCCAGCCTGTCTTCCAGCCAATAACGACAATGACTTTAGTGGACTTGAAGGCACGGTCGCTGGTTGGGGAACAACAAGTGAAAATGGAAGGACTTCATCGTCTCTTCTAAAAGTTGCTGTTCCAATTATCTCAAATGCAGTCTGCAATTCTAAAGAAGCCAGATATCCCGGAAAAATCACAGACAGCATGATGTGCGCTGGGTTTTTAGATAAGGGCGGAAAGGATGCTTGCCAGGTTCGATTTTTTTTTAAAAATGCAAAATGCCTTGAAATTTGTGTTAAATTTTTCGTTGTCGATTTTCAGGGGGACTCTGGTGGACCTATGATAATTGACAACGGAACCCGTAAAACTTTAGTCGGCGTCGTTTCTTGGGGTGAGTGACCTTTGACCTGTTGACTTGTTAGACCTTTTGACCTTCACTGTTGTATTTTTCGATTTATTTTTGGATACAATATTTGGTCAAGCATTTCAAAATTAACAGTTTTCAATAAGCGGACGGTTCTGATTACAAAATGGCTGAAGCTAAACAACCGAGCATAGTACTAATCCAGAATTTTTAATTACAAATTACAGGTTATGGCTGCGCCCAAAAGCGGGCGCCAGGAGTTTACACCCGTGTTGCAAGTAAGTTTTTTAACTTTGCGAATCATTGGCACTCGCACTTCACACTAAAGCGTTTAATTGTTGTATATTTTTTTACAGGATTTCCGGATTGGATTCTCGCCAACTCAAAGGATGCAGAATGGTGCACAGATTAATTCAAAACATATTGTGTAATTTATTATAAACGTACGCAAATCTGCAAATAAAATAGAGAACTTGTCCAGAGCCTGACTAAAAATTTCGGTGCACTAAAATTTATTTAATGAAACTGTATTAGTTAATTTAATGGAATTGTATTAGTTAAGTTGTAATTAAAATCTTATAAGTTGATTTAAACTTTGTTGAAATTGTTGTTGGCATTGTTCGTTGGGAGCACACGATCATCTGTAATGATACAGATTTTCCTAGAATCTATTTGGTACTTTTAGCAATAAAATTATACAATGCACTACAATTTTTGGGAATCATTTTTCCATACATATTTGGAAAATTGTTGGCAATATTATTGGCGTTGTCAATTCGATGAGATAATTAAGTTAGTCAAAATTAAAGTATTCTGACATTGTAAGAAGTCCTATCCTAAATCCTAATCCTAATCCCCAATGGAGTACCATTTGTATTTCAAACCTTATTGTAAGGAATTGCGGATGAAACATTCGGGCGATTTAGTGTCAAAAGTCGATTGTGAATAACCTTCAGATTCCAGACTTTTATCGCAAATTATAAACTCGAATACCGCATCTGCGAGAAAAAAGTTCAACAGTTGCAACAAACTAAATAAAAACGGCATTAGCATTCGTAGTATTTTTGAACCAATTTATTTTTCGAGAAATTACTAGAATAAGTATTGTAATAAAAATAGTTTTACATCTTTCAAAAATAAATCAAGCATTCAAACGAATTTAGAATTTGATGGAATTAGTAACTAGTCTGACTATGAAATTTTACAAATCCGCAACTTTGACGACTGCTTTTCCAAAATTCTTGCCATGAAGCATATCTACAAATGCATGTGGAGTTTTCTCAATTCCATTCGTTACTGTTTCTCGATACTTCATCTTCTTCTCAATCAACAATTTTGAAAAAGTTTTAAGGCAGTCTCCAGCATATTTCGGTGCGTCGTCTGTGACGATGAATCCTTCCATTCGGATTCTCTTGGAAATGAGGTTAAACAAATTGTAAATTGGTTCCGGTTTCTCCAAATTGTACTGTGAAATCATTCCACAGACTGGAATTCGGCAAAAATCGTTTGCAACTGTCAAGACAGCCTCCAACATCTTGCCACCAACGTTCTCAAAATAAATGTCGATTCCATTTGGACAAGTCTCTTTAAGAATGGCTACAAAATCATCGTGCTTCTTGTAATTAAAAGCTGCATCGAATCCAAGTTCCTTCAGAAGGAAGTCGACTTTAGCGTCGTCACCGGCTGAGCCGACCACTCGGAGTCCAAGACTTTTGGCATATTGACCCACAACTTGACCCACGGCCCCAGATGCTGCGGACACGTAAAGTGTCTGACCACCCTTGAAAGGTTCGCAAATCTTGTGAAGACCAATGTAAGAAGTCAATCCGGGCATTCCCAGGACTCCCAAATAATACGAAAGTGGAACCTTTGATTCCCGGGCATTTGGAATTACTTGAACGTTGGATGTGGTTGATGAAATGACTGAATATTCTTCCCAGGTAGCAAAGCAAACAATGACTGCCCCCACGGGGTACTTGGGGTCGGTTGATTTGAGGACTTCAGAAACAGCTCCACCGGAAAATGGTTTTCCAGTTTCTGAGGCTGGAAAGTAGGACTTGATGCTCGGGTCTCGCATACGACCTCGCATGTAAGGGTCGACTGACAGATATAAATTTCGGACTAAGAGCTGGTTGGTACCCAAAGTGACGTCCTTGGGAACAATCGTGGATTTCTTGATCTCAAAATCAGTGTCGGCGTTTGGGTAGCCCTTAGGGACTTTTTTGTAAATTACTTGGGTGTTCGTTTTGAAAGACATTTTGAGGTTTGAATCTGGAAAAAATTAGAAGGTAACAATTAAAACTTGCAACAAAATCTCGCAGCAAAATTGAATGGAGGGAGGATGTATTCGGAACTTACCTTCGTCAATGCAATGGAATAATCGATATTTCGTCCAGCAAATAACTGCGTGCAGGTTCCTACTTCTCGGACAGCTCTGGGTTTGCAAGTGAGGTAAAATTGCGTGGGAAGTTAGCTAAATAGTAGTTGGGTTTGCTCTACTACTACTACTTGAAATTAACTTTTTGACATTGAACTGGCTGAAAACACTTCATGAATGACATGACTTGCAATTTCAATTCATAAGAGTGAATTGCTTTGGCTGTGTTTTAGCCCAGAACGTCAAAACAGCGAACTCAAGTGATTACGTAAGAAATCAAGGTCCAATACTACCCTGTTTACTGAAATCAAGTGAGTTTACTAGTAATATGCCCGGTGTCTGGCGTGCTATACCGTACCATCCTTGACTTTTTTAATATGAGTCGTGTGAATCCGCAAATTTAAGCCCTGTGATCGAACTACAAAAAAATAGAAATGAACTAATCAGATTTGAGTCGGTAAAATGCTCTGAAATTCGAACAATAATTACCTGGTTAGAAAGAGTTGGAAACATGCAAGTCTAATCTTATCACTGGTCCGGGTCTGAGTAAGGTCCATTTGTCCAATCTGCAGCAAATAACTGAAAACAAATACTTGCAGAATGTCCGGAGAAAAGAACTCTAATCAGTCACATGCATAGAAATGACATAATGCCACTGCCACGTTCCATGAATCATTTCAAGGCAAACCTAAACAATTAAATAAATGCCGGGTTGAAACAGAGGCCGGGCTGAAATACAAGCCTGGACCTCTGCAGAATGAATAGAAGCCCGGGTTGGTAATTAAGCTTTTACAGTAAATGAATTCTACTCAAAATCCTCTGTGATGTTTGTTATGCAAGGGTGCAACAAGTTCATTGGTTCCAAACTGGTATGTTTAGAATTCGTAAAAAATGGTTTCGAAAGGCTGACGAAATTAACGCAATGACACAAGCACAATTATATTATTTATATAATTTTGGATCCAATTTATTTGAGGGACAAATTATTACAAACTTTACCACCTTCCTCCAAAACAAAATCATAAGTTCAACATATCGAACTGAATCTATTCCGTAGCTTACAAATCGGCAACTTTGATGATTGCTTTCCCAAAATTTTTACCACGCAGCATGTCAACCAAAGCATGAGGAGCTGTTTCAATCCCTTCAGTCACCGACTCACGATACTTCATGGTCTTGTCCAGCAGCAATTTTGAAAACGTTTTGAGACAGTCTTCACCGTATTTTGCGGCACCGTCAGTGTTAATGAATCCTTGTATATGGATCCTCTTGGCGATGATCATGGACAAATTGTAAATCGGCTCCGGCTTCTCCAAATTGTATTGTGAAATCATTCCACAGGCTGCGATTCGGCAAAAATCGTTTGCGACTGCTAAGACAGCGTCCAGCATTTTTCCACCAACGTTCTCAAAATAAATGTCGATTCCATTTGGACAAGTCTCCTTCAGAATCGGCACAAAGTCGTCGTGTTTCTTGTAGTTAAAAGCCGCATCGAATCCAAGTTCTTTCAGGAGATAGTCAACTTTAGCTTCGTCACCAGCTGACCCGACCACTCGGAGTCCAAGACTTTTAGCATATTGGCCCACAACTTGACCCACGGCTCCTGAGGCAGCTGATATGTAAATTGTTTGACCCGCGGTCAAGGGTTGGCAGATGTCCCACAGTCCAACATAGGCTGTCAATCCGGGCATTCCAAGTACTCCAACATAATAAGAAAGTGGGAGTTTTGAGTTACGAGCATTTGGAATTAATTCCACCCCAGATTTTTCCGATGGCAACACAGCGTATTCCTCCCAAGGGCTTATGCAAGAAATTACTTCTCCTACCGGGTACTTTGGGTCAGTGGACTTGATGATTTCGGACACAGCTCCGCCATAAAATGGCTTTCCAGGAACAGCGGCAGGTGCATAGGATTTGACGTTAGGGTCACGCATGCGCCCTCGCATGTAAGGATCCACCGACAAATACAGATTCCGGACAAGGAGCTCATTGGTGCCCAAATTGACGTCTTTCGGAACAATTGTAGATTTCTTGATCTCAAAATCAGTGTCCGCGTTTGGGTAACCTTTAGGGACTTGCTTGTAAATTACTTGGGTATTTGTCACGGATGCCATTTTTGAGGATGGGTCTGTCGATCTGTAAGCAAAGCAATTCAAGTACAACAATTAAAACCGGGCCAAAAATCGCTAGCTACAAAATATCAAGAATTGTGGAACCAGAATATTCTCGAAACTTACTTTTGTCAAAGTGTAGGCCTGAGAAAATTTGATGCGAATTTCTAATCGATATTTCCTTTAGCAAATAGAATAGTCTTTGCAAACTTGCCCGTTCCACTTCCAACTTCTCTTTTCGCCCGGCTCGGTGTCTGGCAATGAAGTGAAGGCTATAGCTAAACACAATTCGAGTTAGAGCTTCTATTTGATATACAAATTTAACCCTTTGACATTGAACGAGCAAAAAACTATTGCATGATGCGCATGAATATAAGAATTCGACTTGCTTGCATTGCATGAAATATTTGTAATTTTATTGCAACTTCATGAAAGTGAGTTTTACCTTGCTAAAAACGTCAAAAACCAAACTGCAAGTGCAAGGCTGTCTAGAAATCAAGGTCCAACTTTCCAGTTTACTTTTTTCACACGAATTTGGTTGATTTTGCAATAATGCTATGATTTGACTGCCTTGAATTATTTGTGAATTAATTCAAGGGTGATCGAACTACAAACTCAAATAGAATATAAAATGATCAAATGATCATTACAGAGCATGCACGAAAAGAGAACGAATACGACATATGCGAGACAATCCACCTGACGATGAAATTTAGTATCCAATCAACTGCGGTAGGATTCATTGACCTGGGCACGACAAGAATGTAGAAATGTGTCGTATTTCCACTTAAAGTCTAGGTCAAGTTCAATCATCAACGTGAGGAATGACCCCAGTGCACTGGGAGTCATTGTAACCTCAGCACACTTAGCAGAATGAAGTAAAGTGTTAGCACAGCGCAGTTTTTGCAATCTTCAAGCAATGAAATCGAGTCACATGCATTTCCTTGCTTCCTTCATAGCCATGCGC
>JAQGCM010000454.1:0-25511 GCA_034699705.1 Hymenaphorura dentifera | reverse complement strand
AGTACTTACTTTAGATCCGCAATCAAATAGCGTACACCGTAGTCAAATATTTTTAGGTCTCGTAAAGTAGCCTTGTGAGTATCGTGGAACTTGAAAATACCGTCGTATTCGAAAGCAGTCAGTTTTGCTTGATACCAAGGCATGATTGTAATGATCAGTTCTTCGAGCTTGGGGAAGTTAGCTGACGAAAGTGCTGCTATGGCCAAGTATCTGTTACTCGTTCCTCTGACTTCCAACTGAAAAAAGACCATAAAATTGAAAGTTTGTGATATCGTGAAGGTCTAAAAAAAAGTTTCTACTTGATTAACCAAACCTTTAATGAGCGCAGATGTTCCAAATGCATCCATTTGTAGAAATTCTTGTCGATGATTTCAAAGTGATGCAGGACACCTCCTTTAATTTCAAGATGAGTTAGCATGCTGCAGTTGCGGACCAAACGAAAAAAGTTGGACTGAGAAATGCGGTTAGGACCAATCGGATGCGATATGAAGATGAGTTTTTGAATCTCTGAAAATTCATTGTCCATTTGAGGCCTGAGAGAGTGCGGAGAAACCAGATTACAAACTGTCAGAGATGTGCATTGGAACGTCCGTTGTGCAATAGTATCAGCAGTTTCATCAGTCATGACCGGAGTAAAGGTTAGTTTGCGATTCACCATAGCATTGAAATAAGTGCAAGTCAGTCGCAAACTCTTCTTGCTGGGGAGATCCAAATATTCAGCTATCATATCTTGAATCTGTAGGACAAATAAATTTCCAAATCAGCATGCAATCCGAAAACCTGGCAGTAATCCTAAACAAACTGTGATTTGTTTTGCAGTTCCGCCCGGCTCTCAGGTTTTCTGTTCAAGGTTAATGTCGAAACTCTATTCTAAAAACTTAAACTCGAAAGGGGTAGTCGATAAATTAAAAATAATCCTTGCAGCGAGGAGTAGTGTCGAAAAATTTGCTTTACCATCCAATCCATACCAGCCTTTAATCCGCAAAAATTCCAAAAAATAAATTTGCGAAACCAGTCTACAACCACAATACAATAGAAATGTATAAATGTAGTATAAAACAAAATACACAATACACATACCAGATAGGGTAAGGCCATCAGAGAGAAATTGTATTGCAGTGGCTGCGGACTTCTTGAAAATTGCTCTTCATCAGGTTCCGTTTCTTTTCTCCTCCTTTGTCTTTGGAAACGGTGCATTTGGGTCGATGCTGGACGTCTTGGAACGCCGGCCATGGTTGAGCACGGGTAGGTGGGCAGTGGGCAGGCAACTGTGAACAAACTAGAAAAACAACAATAGTCAGGCGTTAGGGTCAGGGTCAAGTGACCTTACTTGTGGCTTGTCAGACTGACTATGTCCAAGAACAAAGACATTTTTGAAAAACTAAAGCCACCAGCCCCCAATAAGTAAAACTTTCACTTTCGAATTTTTCTGACCTTTTAATATTTGACCCTTTTGACTTGTCAATAAATTGTAGCGTTGACCAACTCAGTGTGGATGTGGCTTCTGGCTGACCTCGACCTCGGAAGAGGGGACGACAAACAAAAACACTTGTTCCTTTGTCCAAGACCAACAAAGAAAATTTGAAGAAGAATTGAGCTCTGCAGACCGACCACACCCCAGCAGACTAGACGGACCGACGACCCTTCCCCAATTTTGAGACATGGCAAAAAATGTCACTTTCAGACACGAATATTTAAATTAGACGCCAGTTTGTCTACCAACTCCAAAAGTTGTGATGGCCACAGCGTCGGCTATTTCATTTTGTACATGAATTATAATCACAGAAATATAAAAAGATGATTTCGGCCCGGATTCCGGATTAAACGGAATCGGATCCTTTCGAAACCGTTTTTAGTTAAATTCATTTTAGTTAAATTCGTCAATTTTGACAACAGATTTTTTTTTTTAGAGATTTCGGCACTTTAGACGAGATTACCAATGGAAGAGTCAGAGTCAAAAAGTATCGTCAATCGAATAAAATGTTTCCGAAATTAACTGTTTCGGTCGATTTATTTCGATTCGTTGCAGCAATTGCAATCCAAACTTTTAAACTATTAAACTTCTCGGCAGTGCGATGCGATCTTACTTGAAGATTTTGTCTTATCAAAAGTGCTTCACAAAATTAAAGTACTTTGACATCAGTACACTTTGACATTAGTTTTATTCAGTTATTTCGATCGATGTATTGAATGAAATAATTACAAGCATTTCTCAAATGGTAAGCTTCTGTCGGACCCGTACACAAAAGGTCCATTGTTCTTTGGCGGAGCAGCTGGAGTTTTAACGAAAGCAAACGACTCAAAAGATCCAGAAAAAAGTGGTCCAAAATCTTGATCCAAAATGTTCCAGCTAAATGGACGGTTGAAAACAATCACTTTTTCAGCGGAACTGGCCACAGGTGCAGGGGCTCCAACGGCTGCGGGAGCTTTGTCTCCAGCTCCTGCTTTGTTGTCAATAGCAGCTGCGTCTGGGATAGCTTTTCCTTTGCTGCCTTTCGCCAATTCCTTCTTGAATTCAGCGACATTGTTGATTTGGACACCTGTGAAGAGAAAATGAGATAACAAGTGATATTTTGGCAGCGTTAATTGCATTTGGCATGTTAGAAATCATTAATATCAAACCGGAGATAGAAATCGCTTCGAATTTGTCTTGGTTGAGAGAAACAAACGCATATTCGTCCAACAGTTGCAGAAAGTTGTCTTCTTTCTTGAACTCGCATTTGGAGCTGCTGGCGAGCGACTGCAACCCAATTTTGTGGGTTAAATTAAACCTTTGTAACAATTTAAAGTTATATTGTTAAGTTTTTACCGCTTGTGGTGACCGAACAGTGACTTGGAAGACTGGAAGTTGAACTCGAACTGAGGTCAAGTTCAAAGGTTTCGTCTCTCCAAAATCACCCTTCAGAATTGCTGCCACGTCGTAAGGGAGGACCAGAGAAATAGCTCTCTTGTTATGCTGGAAAAGTTCAGACTTTATCAATTTCAGAAATTTGATGAGAAAATTGCAATTGGCCACAAATCTGTAATTTCCTTACTTTAAAAGGAATCAAGACTTCGACAACCTTGTCGCTTTCAAACACTTGAAAATTTCCAACCATTTCAACAAAATCAACTTCTTCCTTTCCGTTGAATTTGACTCCTGAGATTTTCTTGAGTGGAGCAGACCAGGTTTCAGTTAAATGAAGAGTGTCTGCGATCAGAGCCACCGCTGCTGGAGATATTGTTGCATCTAGAAATTTTATTCCAAACAATGCAGAATTTAAAAATTGACAATGAAATAGTGTTTGGAACGTACACACATAAACTATGCCTCAAGTAATCTCCGTTGGGCAAACTATAATACTATTTTAATACCTTTCGGGATAACATTTTCTTCTAAAGGTGTGACAACTTTCTTGGCGATTTGACCATTAATCATGCTAACTGCGTCTGGAGCTTTCAAGTCCGCATTCACGACCTCAATTTTCAATTTTGCCAATCCAGAAGTCAACTCGAGTTTGTCAGACGTAAAAATTAAACTTGACAATTTCAAGTTAGGGTCCTGAAAGAAATGACACAATTTACAGAACTGAATTTCATATATTTGCAATTGAAAATTTACCTTTTCTGCTTCTGCTGCGAGCAGAGCAAAAGACTCTGGCAAGGTCTTGGGTGTTG
This sequence comes from Hymenaphorura dentifera, assembly GCA_034699705.1. NCBI lineage: Eukaryota > Metazoa > Arthropoda > Collembola > Poduromorpha > Onychiuridae > Hymenaphorura > Hymenaphorura dentifera. The sequence continues at coordinate 21,854 of JAQGCM010000454.1, read as the reverse complement.
TTGCCAGCAAATTCTCAAAAACCGGAACAGAAACTGGCCAAGGTTTTTCGTGAATGACAGCCAAAATGTGGGTCAAGCCAAAGAGTGAACTAAGCGATGCTGGAGGAACGACGGCTGGTCCAGTGGAAGGAATGTTTGCACTGTCATCGTTCTGTGAGATTAATAAAAACTTGGTCAAATACTATTCTTGAAAATATTCAGAAAAGTAAATAAACAAATAAATTTTCTTACAGCCAAAGCTCCGACTACTCCTGAAGAGAAATTGGAGTAAACTTCGGCCAGTAATCTGTCCTCTGGGGTGGGATCGCCGATTACGGCTACAACAATCGCAGAAATCAAACCGAAAACCTGGAATGCCTTTGAGCTCAACATCGTGGCCGGAGAAACTTTGACAATGAACAGAAATGTACAGGATTAACTGGAGACACCTTGACTTTTATACTCGCTTTTACTCATATGAGTTCAAAAGTTGACCATGAACACTTACTAATGACTACCAAATCTGAAAGGACACAGCCAGTGCTTTGTTTAATTACCTAATTAGACAGATTTGTCCAGCTCAGCCCTACCCGAACAAACATTAATTAGCACAAACAGAAGGATTCCTCTTAAATTCTTGAAATGGATGAGTCAACCTCATCAGTTTGGGCAAACATATTTAACTGCAAAGAGCTGAAGAAAGCGGTCCAGAAGATGTGGGAAACATAATTTAGCTTTATGCTTTCGTAATAGTACAATAGTACGAGTGTGTCACATTAATTAATGTCAGTGAATCGGTTTCAACGCTTGGCAAGTTTTGACCACTCTTCTGCTTTGGTTATGTACGTGAAAATTATTCACTAATTTTTACAGCAATTAGTCGGAGCAATGCAAATGCAACAAATAAATGTGAAGGTTATGCCTTTCAAAAAGAATTAAGGCGTTAGTCCATATGTCCAATTGCAGTGTTGAGTGCTAATTAATAAACACTAATTCCTTCAATAATTTCTCAGGACTTATTGAGTAACATGGTTGAAAATGAAGCGAGATCAAATCTCACCGACGCAAAGCAAAAATCTTCTTTATTTGTTGCAATGGAGTAGACTATTTGGAAGGATGTCAAATACAGTAATAATATCACTTAACGACAAATAAACATTGTTGTTTAACAATCAATCCATTACATTGGAAATTGTGCCTTCTTCGTTCCAGTAATAGAATAATGGTTTATGGAAGTTGGAAATGAGCTAGCTGATGCTGAACTAGTCGATCAAATCATAATATTTTAATCCAGTCCAACGAACCCCATTTAAAAATTGCGAACTTAAATAGAATAATTCGTTGATATCGCATTTCAAGATCAAAGCAGCATTCATAGAAATATATTTTCTGTAAAGTATTTTTTGTAGAACTGATGGAAACAGCTGTGTCATAATCTCTCTTAATGTGACACAAACGAAGTCAAACCTCGAACATATAGTTGTTGTTGTTACATTTGGCTATAAAAAATGAACACAACACACATCTGTCTCAAATGATGAAGTTTTATTTTGAATGAAAGCCAACAACCAAGAGAACCAAAATCAAAAATCAATCTAACAGCGATGGTGACTTACCCAATTCCACGATGCCTTGACTACGAGGGTTGTTGTTGTTTTGCTGAGCGTTGCTCAGCTCAGCAAAACAACAACAACCCTCGTAGTCAAGGCATCGTGCCCAATTCTAAGCGAATTTTTCTCCTGAATTCTTTGGGGTGCACTTTTCATTAGTTCAAGTTAATGTGCTTTGTTACATTCAAGATAATTTTCTATATAATTTTCTGACAGTTTGGCAAATCTGTGGACAGGGAGAAGAATGGCACCCAAGGCAAGCGTGCCGATTTGCTCGTCTTCAAGTGACCAGAAATATGGTTGGTCAAGCATCATGGATTCAGGCTTTGAATTTGAATCGTTTTCTGATTGTCTAATGTCTCTGTGGCTTCCATTGTTGTTGGATGGCCATACTGGTAATTCGTCTTCATCCTGATCTACAGCTCTGGTGTGCCGGTTGGACTTTAATTTATTTGGTTTTCCACTGATATTATCCTTAGTTCCTGGATAAGAATTGCTTGAATTAGATAATTAATAGATTACATAGACAATCACATTTTTACGTGGGAAGCAAATGGCTGTCCTAAATAATTCAGGACTTAGATCAATTTCATCGGGTCTATCTTTACTTAAATGACATTGAATGTTTAGATTATTTTCCAACAACTTTCCAAATTAGCCATAATGGACTGTGGATAATGGATAATCCCACTCATGTAATCAAGTTTCATGAGTGGGATTGTCCAATTAAGAAGTAAAAACATAAAAACATGCTTACTAAAAAAATTGCAAAACATTTCAAGAACTATTTTCTTTACCAGTTATAGTTGAGATCGAGAATTCGTCCAGTCCAAATTTAACTTTACTTATTTGCGCAATTTGTTCCAGCGAGTTACCACCTCCTGGTGCAGAAGGCAGGCACATGGCTTGAGTTATACCGAGCTAATATTTGATTAGAACAAATTTGCAAAATTAGCACTGAGCTAACTTCTTAAATAAGCCTTCGGAATTATCATTTACTTTTTTCAGTTGGCTAAAATATGAGGTTCCATAAAGGTACTCAAAGACTGGAACTTTCAGGTTGATCATTTTTGACGTCCACTGACTCGGTTTGATTTGAAATAATTTTGTGACGAGTGGTTCCCAAACATTTTTCCCAGAGGGTTGCCAAAGATCGACATGAGTTTTTGACAAGACAAAAACCAGACTCAATTGTCCGCCCTGCACAACGACATTTTTGTTTTAAGCGTTTTTATTATATTTTGGCAAAGTTTAAGTAGAATTCTCACTTGAAAAGGAATTTTTACTGCTTCAAAATCATTGTTCGAAATGTAATCAAAGCGCCCAGTCGTTTCCATATAATCCACCGTTCTAGCCGCAAACAGTGAATTGAACGAATGGTTTGCTTTAGACTTTTCCCATTTGCTTCCCCAAGAGTTTTTATAATTAAATGTGGTTGCAAAATAATCTCCATCGGGAATTCCTGGTTCTAAAATTAATATTTTTAAATCATATTCTTGTTAAAAATGGTAATTTTTGCAATGCTTACTATTTGGAAATGCATTGACTGGCACTCCAAATTTATTTTTCACAAGCAAATCAGTATTGATGAACTCAATGTATTCCTTGGGTGATTTTTTCGGGTCCACCAAATTGACCTTTGATTTTAATTTTCCAAGTCCGATCGTGAGTAAAACGTCATCTTGTTGAGTGTATATAGTGCTTGTGATATTCACATTTGGATCCTTAAATATTACGTCAAAATGTTTGGACCATTTTTAATTTTTATTCCAAATTCGCAATCGCAAGAAATTAATCAAATACAATGTTAAAAAGCTTACTTGAGCCAAAATCTCTAGTATATCCCGATACGAATTTCTGATTTGTAACTCTGGAGTTTCTAACACAGAGCTAAATCCTTGTAAGGAAATATTTAAAATTACTTGTTCGTGTAATACTGCCAAAGCATGACCAACACTAAATGTGCCAAAAGTCACTCCCTCATCTTCATCTGTGAAATCTGCGTCTTTTACCAAGTTTGTTGCAAATTTCTTGTAGTTTTCAGTAAATTGTTCGGTGGTAAGTGGAATGTAAGGTTTCTGAACGAGAACACCTTTTCCATATATTTCTAAACTTCTTGGAGTCACTAGACCGAATTGAAAATACAAAATTGAGGAGCACAAAGCTAACAATTTATCCATTTTTGTCTCTGTGATTCAGCAACGGAATGTGACAAATGCAGAACGACGACAAAATGCCAAACCCTAACCCAACTCCTAAACAACAACACTGCAAATTCGTCAAAGTATGCATACTCGAGACAGATGACTTCAGTCTTTAATTTTTATTTGAAATTTTGATTACGTAAGAAAATGTGTTGGTTGAGGTGTCACTCTTACTACGAATAATTGCAAGTTAATTGCAAATTGCAAATCATCATCTTTGTTGTGGTAGCATGCAATTGTAGGAACGAGTTGAGTTGTTGCCATTACGTAATACAAGTAGGCGTTTCTCGTGGAGCTATTATTGTTCTATTTTGCATTTTTGCATTTTAAATTAAGTTTTTGCTGCAGCTATTGCTATTTGTTTCAATGTCACAATCCTTCGTAGTTGCAATGAATAATAAATTTTTGCTCAAGTCTGGAGCTCAAAAATTATTTTATCATGCTGCACCTTAAAATTTTAATATCATTTCTGAGAACTTCAGTGAACTCAATTGCTCACAATTTTTTCAAAGAATTAGCAACCCTTCTGTGTGTTAAATTCGCACGGGTACATCAGAGCTGACATTGACATTGATCAATTTATGCTCATTTTGATTTTATTTAGTACTTCGGCTAAGTTTATTCACTTTACAATACACATATACTGTGGACAAACTATGGACAACTCCACCTGCTATAGCTCAGAGCTTCGCTCAACCCAAGATCATCTGATGTAGTTTCTTCGTGCTCATCAGAATTTACAACTCCAAGAAAAATTGGTCCAAGGTCTGCATCATTTAGATAGAATATGAATGGCTTCTTCAAAGTGACCAATTCTGGAATCTGTGGATCGCTATTTATTCTTGCGGAATTTTGTTTTAGGGTATCACCCGAACACTGGCAGTTCAAACAATTTGGCACATTGTTCGTAGGTTTTGAATTTCTCGTTGACGAAAGTTGAAGTGCTTCAGAAAATTCTTTGAAATTATTGATGGTTATCCCTGCAAATTTTGGAAATTGATGTAGTAATTTGTAATTTTTAACAGAATTTTGCAATGTCACAATCATCAAATTACCAGTGGCTGATGCGAATTGGACGGAGCCAGGCCCCAGATAGACGTGAAGTTTTTGAGCTATGCGTTGCACAAAATTCTCCTCTGATCGATCAACATTGCAGAACGTATTTCCTACTCCCAACTAAATTTTGAAGAATGCGATTGAAAAATTGGTGGTTTTGATATAAATTTTTTTTGCAAAGTTGAACCTTTTGCAGTTGAATTTCTGTTATTGTCGGCAGACTCAAGTTGACAATTGGAACTTGAAATTGAATTGTTTTGTTTGTCCAATCCGAATTCCTAATTCTGAATACTTCTTGAATTCCATTGGTTAGAAATTCGGAGAGAGATGCTTTTGGTTGCACAAATACCATTGACCTGCTCACTGGTTTAGGGCCTTCCCATGGTTTTATGCTTATCGCCTGGTTTTTCAAAGAAACTTCTAGTCAATAAATATTCCGTTCAATAAAGTGCTTGCAGATTGAACTTACTTCAAGAGGTACTGAATACGCCGAGAATTTGTCATTATCCAGAAAACCAATTTGCCCAGTATAATTTGAGAAAATTTCAGTTGTAAATTTGCCATCTTTGTTTTGGTGCTCGCTAATGCTGATCTCGGTATTCCAATTATACTCAACCTCAAATGTATTGATGTACAAGGCCTTCGTATAATTTTGTATGATATCTGGCCCATACCATCCGCCTGGATTAGAAAAGTGTACAATTAAATTATTTCCGAATAGTTGAACTTATTGCTGCAATCAAATCTGTGTACCTTCTGGCACGAAGTCGGTATATAATTTCCTATTAGTGAGTCGTCGAATTTCGCCATTCACATATTTACGCGAATTTTCCCAAGCGTATTTTTCGATAAACCAGACCGACGCTTGTAACGCCTTCGTGACTGCGTACGATGATATATTTGGCTGACCTTTGTGAGGTGTGTATATGAGGGAATGTAAATTCGTACTGGAATCCTGAAATATATAATTTGTAATCGTTTTTTGGTTTCGTAAGCACTATGATTTATGAGTAGCAATTGACAATAAATAATTACCTTGCGCATTAAAGAACGCACAGAACTCAACTCTTCGGTTATATTTTCAGTGGGGACTCTTAAGGCTGTTTCGAATCCTTCCGTATTAATTTTCCAAACTTGTTGATGGAGCAAACTCATTACGTAAGCCACGCCAAAAGGATAAGCTCCAAAATGTGGAACGTCGGCCACATCAGGCTGCAAGCACAACAGATCGGCAGAAAATCCTTTGAATGCATCGATATAATTTTGTTCAACTTCTGGCTTTAGATCATAGAATATTTGAACCCTGGCATTGCCAAGAATAATTAAACTAATAAATGTAGTGATGAAAAGAAAGTTGGTTATCATTTCTAACTTAAGACCAAAATTGAGAGGTACGAGTAGATTAGTGGCTAATTTCTGAATATTTGCAGAGCTTGATGAATTGGTGAATAAGGAGCAACAACTTTTTACAGAAAACCGACCAAACCAGTCAAATCTTAATTTGCACTAGTCCAATCTTTTTTGTCCTTTGATATTTCTTGGTATTGCAGATTGCCTCCAATTGTCACATTCGCAGTTGTTTCTCTGGTTGAAGCCGGTTTAGGTGTACATTATTAAAAGCATGAGGCAAAACACAAGGCCACTGTTGGATTCTTGGGCTAAAGGAGCTAGTTGACGTAGCAAGTTCTAACCATTCAACCTACTGCGAACTAATTGAGTCTTCAACTAATGAGTATGACACTAGTATTCTTTGAAATCAAGATTTCACTAACACATACTGCCCCGAAGCTTTGCTATTGTTTTGCAATATTTTGATTTGTGATTCATTTTGCGCACAGAGTGCAAATCATCACGTATGGATTGTGTTCATAAAAATTTTGTGTTTTGGCTTATAAATATTTCAAAAACTTATTGGCAGACGACTCCTTGCTAGAATTCATTGTAAGATCATACTTTATTACTTTTACAAAATCAGTCATCGAGACGAAAATATTGCGTTAGTTCAATTAATTCAGCGGAAAGATGTAGCGTTGAGAGAACGTAGATCCTTTGAGTCCGGTAAAAGTTGGATTATAATTATAAATCAAATATTGGTTCTCTTCTTCCTCTGACTGGAAAGTGTGGGCATTTTTTCGTGCTGTAAGCAGTAAACAAACATTACGAAGAAGTTGAATATTTTTTCTGCGTTTGTTTTATACTGACCTTCAGCGACGAAGAAATCTGCAAAATATTGTGCAGCACGAATTGCATCTCTGGAATGAGGGAGTATTTCTTTCGTCGTCCATTCATAAATATTTTTCTCTGGATGAAACTGAACACCGAAAAATGGGTAACGAATTCCTTCGTAGGTGGACGCGTAAGTGATTGCCGTAGTTTGGTCATAGTTCCATGAAGTGAATCGGAAATGTTGATCTAGATTGTACTTGGTAATATTTTCTTGCGTAAGGCATAAACGGTGGAAATTTGCTGCGACTGGTTGAGTGGACAAAGTTTTGATGACGGATTTTGGAGCATCTCCGAATAGCTTGCTGTCTGCAAAGTCTACAAAGCAATAGAATATCCAAATCAAATTCAAAAATTATCGTTAATCAGGACAGCCATTGAAAAGCCCAAATATATTCTGGATTTGTTATAACAAACCTTTGGAAAATTTGAGTTTATCAGTAACGTTGTAAGCACCGCATTTTGTAAAGATTTCCTTGCCAAGGTTAGCGTATATAATGAACTCGAACCCAAGGCATGTTCCCCAAAGGGGAAAATAGTCCCCGCGATCATTTGCATCTTTGGCTAACTCATACAGAATTTTTCCAGCTGTGGCATAGCCAGATGAATTGAAGTAAACACCGCCACCAGGGAATAAAATTCTATTCAGAAATAAATTATATAAACTTAACAGTTGGAATTGTCATTAGTCGTATTATAAGGCTTGTTTTCTCGCCTACCCATTTAGCCCGTTGAATAGAATCCGGTAGTACGTTTTATTTTGGTTGATTCTAGAAAATTTTGGAAATCCATTTCAAGATGAGCGACCTCTTGATTGATTTTGCTTATTTGTTGCGTGATATTTCATAAACTTTGCAATCAACTTACAGAATTGGGACAACTCGAGCACCTGCTCCTTCTATGAATTTGACATAAGAGGCAGCGATATACGATTTAGCAGCATCTGCTAGTTTTGACTCGTAATACTCTTGAGCTAATATCCCTAAAATAAATACAACATGCATTGATTAAAATATAATTGAATTCTTCATATGTGATAATTATATTGTTCTCAAATTGTTTGCAATGAATACCGATTATAGGTCTGTCATTAGTTGTTGTAGTCGTTTCATCACTCTCCAAATTATTGTCTAGTAGAGCTGTTGCAATTCGAAATGTGATTGTTGAGAGAAGAATCGACAGGATCACAATAAGAACAAGAATTCTTTGGTTTTTAAAACTCACCATTGTCACTCACACTCATATTAAAAGTGCCACCGCATAAAAGTGTTAATTCTGCTTCACACTGCTCCAATTGGAGTTGGGGAGCATAGAAGAGCCAAAGGGTTTAAGTGCTTAGCTCAAGTAGCAGTAGAGGTGATAAATGGAATACTATGTGATACAAATCATAATCATTTCACGAATTTTTATCGAAATGAGAAAATCAGGAAACGCAAATAAGGCACCTCGTGCAACAGACTTACCCTAAATTGCAATGATATTTCAATAAAATTATGTTAGTTTAAATCGAATGAAGTACTAACCGTCCTACGTAGTTGTTGAAAAACTTTAAAATTAAAATAAATGCTTTCCGAATTTTTAGTTGCTTAGCTCAGGCTCAGAAGAAGTCGGAATTATGTTGAAATTTTGTGTCATCAATAGACCTATGCGTCGCTAGGCCGCTGGCCTAGACGAAATAGAAATAGACAAAAAACTAGGTCGATATTCGAACTGTTTTTGCACAATTGCATGAAGTGCCGGGTATTCTCTTATTTTCTATTGCACGAATAAGTAAGTAGCTGCAAGATTTGAAGTGTCCAGAATGGTTCGAAGCGAAAGAAACGAAGCAAATTTTAATGAGATGCAAAAATTTATCGAATTTATACAAAATCAAAGTAGCGTATGAGGAAATTCGTTAACGCGGTGAAACTGTAAATCATTCGGGCGATATCGGCGTATTGGTGATGGTGCTACTTTGAGCTCAAATCCTTCTGGTATGCCATTTTGATGGTTGCTGATAATTGGGTTTGCAGGGTCAAAAAATAAATAGTTTGGAGTGAATTCATCCGTCACACCCTCAGCAAGTTTGACGTTTCGATTAGGGTCTCTGCAAGTAATAATACATCCGTTGCAATAAAGTTTCGGATATTTCAGTAAATTAATTTTGGAAAAATTTTGGCCAAGTTACCCGGTTTCGTTACTTCTGAGCCAAACCACACAAAATCCTGCTATGAAAGCAATAATGACTCCTAAAGTAGCAGCCATCCAAATCCATGGAACAATGTCGGCCTCTGTTTCTGGAGGTTCCAATGGCTGTAGTCCAAGTTCAGTCAAGTTGTTTTTGTATAACTCCCACATTTGGTCAATTTTTGTTTTTCCCATGGCATATTCTTCATTCATGTCCACCACAGCAATCGCAAACATGACTTCCACACAACCATCTCTGTATTGTGGCCATTTTTCATCACAGTATCGAATCTCATGTGAAGGTACCAAAATATCGTCGGATCTGCAAGTCACGACGTCATAAAAATGTCAAATTATGTAGAAAATCCTCTAAAAATTGAGCCTAGTTTTTGACAAGTATACTGAATACTGACCCGACAGCTTCCAGCAAATTACAACTTCCTTCAGCGCAGTAGCTATTCGCCATCCCAGCAATTACTTCTTTGAATTGCTCTAATGATCTAACAAACTAGGAGGTAAAATTATAAATTATAGCTTTTACAAAAAAAAAATACAAAAACAAAATGAAAATTTTAGTCAAATCTTACATCATCCGGGTCTTTTCCAGTCAAGAATCTTATCACGAAAGCCTCGACACCTTGCTGTGGAGTAGGATAAGCTTTCTCAGTAGTTGGGGCCATCGTTGGATATATTCTCTCTGGAATATTCAAAAGTATATTCGCTATATTCTGACCAATCAAGCTGATTTCATTTCTGAATTTAAACCAGCAGAAATAATTACCAAAAGGGAAAACCTCTATTTGAAATCCTTTTTGAAATTCTTCCCTTTCTCCATCTTCTCCATGAAAATATAGAAATGACCCAGCCGGAGAAAGTATGTTAACCGTGACATTTTTATTCATCCAAGAAAATATCATAAATTCACCGACTGGCAAAGCACTTTTAACATTGGCAGGCGGCTTAGTCAGGGTAGGGTTAGAAGACAACAATACAAAGTCACCACTTTGTCCATCAATGTCCAACAACTGTACTTTAATCTCAACCTTTTCTGAGAACCCCCAAATCAAGTCCACACAAGTATCAGCATCAGCGTATTCACTATTTGTGATTACTATTCCTTCTGGATTTGGAATATCTAGATCGGTGTATTCAAATTTGCACTCTTGTGAATTTATGAAAGAGAAGAAAGAACAAATACTCAATATTACTACAGCTGTGGTCGAAAACCGAAACATTTTGAAAATGTGCCTCAGCTCAGCACAAACTCTAAATTGCAAAAAAATGAAAACTTGTGAGTTTACATTTGGCACTCACAACTTTGCTGCAAACATTTAGCAAGGAATTCGACAATTAATTTCTGTTATCTTATCATTCGGTTTCAAGCAATACTCTTCATTCATATCTGCAGCTTTGCGCGTCAGGGCTTCGCTTTGTGTGCGCCATGCAGTCCCGATTTTCTTATTGGACTTAAATGATTAGATAGACAAATGAAATTCGTAATCAGAACGTAATTTGTTAATGACGAGCAGCAGAAGAACGATACAAATTGATAGTTGCAGATAACAGATACAGTGTAACCCGCTTAATATGATACGGCTAATACGATTTCCGACTTAATACGATAGGTTTTGGGAGTACTCCCCTAACGGTAACTCCATAAGAATAGTGTTAAAAATATATGGCTATAACGGTTAAGACGATACGTTTTGTTGGGTCCCTTCAGTATCGTATTAAGCGGGTTATACTGTGGTTCATTTTATTGCGGGTTTGATAGTTCATACTTCATAGTTACCTGGATTCCTACAAAAAAGACAACTGCATTGCAATTTTTATCTTTCCAATTTTCTTAGGTGAATGACGTGAAGAATTTAATTATGACTTTGTTGACAGCGTAGGCTATTTAGTTATCAGGGATTAACGGACCAGAACAATTTTGGTTTCAGTTTCAAAAACTTGCTGCAAATTCCAATTTTTCTAGGCAATCCGGCAAAAGGCAAGGAATAAGGGATTAAGGCAACATTAGCCGGAAAGACCATTTTTGTCGTATTTGCAAATTGCTTTCAAAATCTCAATAATTCTTTTTCATATTTGCAAATTGTTTTCAAAATCTCAATAATTTTTTTTCATATTTGCAATTTTTTTTTAAGATCTCAATAAATTTTTTCATACCTTTTTTCTGTACCATTATTGTGATTTTAGAAACCAATTTTGCTACTTCAAACGTCACATGTTGTTTAAAATTTTCAGGCTCATGAATGCTTTCAATTAACAGATTGATTCAGCTCATGCATCCATTACACAACCAACCGAAATTGAAAATCACAGACTTAGCAGAATTCCATTCAATTCAGGGTCCAGTCAGTCGCGCTGTGGTTGTGCACGTTACGCACAACTGCAACTATATCGATAAATTTGATCTGTATTGATTTTGTTGTCCCGGTTGTTTAATCGAAGATTTGTTGACAGGCAAATCAAGGCAAACACAAAAAATTAAATGCACGAAAAGTACATTTGAGTACAATTTTGGTCAAACTCGTCCGTTCACCTTCGGTTTTTACAAACTAGAATTACACATTTCAAATTATGGCTTTCCAAAAAGATAAGCCTGGTTATTACATGCCGTTGTCTTCGTCTTCTCTTAAGGACGGTTTGGTTGGACCAGCTAAAAGCGTTTTTTCGAATCATCCAATCCAGTACAGCAAGGAAACTCAAGACTTTGTAAAACGTCCGGCCTATAAAATTAATTTGCATTTTGCGCAATTAAATTTTGGGTTAGTTTGGTTCTAATCTACAAATTATTTTCACAGTGCTCATGAAAGAGAGCAATTTGACCTGTAACCAAAAACACGGATTCCAATCCATTTTACGCTCTGGAAAGTCACTGCCCGAAAGACCTACTGAATTAGCTGAAAGAAAACGAGAATTTCTCAATCGAAGGGCTGCAAAGGGCAGAGCTTTGGGTCTCAATTTACATTCGAGCAATAGCGAGGCTTTGAGTGTGCATGCGCTACGATCGGTAGGAATCACACTAACAACACATTAAATAAAATTTCGTTACACATAATTATTTTTAGTAAATAAATTTTGCAGCTAGTGCCGGGAGGGAGGAGATCTTTAGACTCCATTAAGGCTTCTGGTTGCTTGGAGCCAACAAACTACAAACGAACTTACATACCTTGCAAGTTAACTACAATCCTATATTTGAGAATTTCTTGCAACATTTTTATTGATTTTAAACGAATCATGCTTGGTTCCTGATTAGTTAACCAAGAATTGGAAAAAGCACGGTTAGCCTACAAAATGGCATATGGACGCTATCCAAACCACACACCAGTTAACACACCGCGGAAAGCAGAATCTCGAAGAATTCAGAAAGAAGAAAAAAGTATTGCAGAACTCAGGAATGAACGTTTTGCCGAATGTGAGTCAAAAGTCTCTATTGAAATTATAAGTGTAGCTATCAAACAATTTCCATTCTATTCTTACAATTCTGAGAATCTGAAACCATATATTTAGTGATTGAAGAAGTGAAAGACCGAGCGGACTTTCTCAAATCAATGGTAAAAATTCGGAGAGAGAAAAATTATCTTCGTGACATTTCATTTCAAATTAAAGAAAAAGTGACAGAAATGCGTACACTTTGTCCATTGGAAACTGCTGAGGCATTGGGCCGCCTACGACTCGACGAAGTGGACAGTTCCTTGGCAACGTTATAAATTCTAGCTCATTGCAATAATTTGGCTGATTTAACCCGAATTCCTGAGTACCCATTGTGAAACTGTACCCACAAACAACACACCTTCCTGTTTTCAATAAAGTCAGCAATTAATACTCTCAACCTGAACTTTCATTGAAAAGCGGGTTCGGCATGTTTGCAGCAAATCTAGTACACAGGATTTGGCATATTTTGATCTGTTACCATCAGTAGTGCACTACTTTCTTTAATTTGTCAAACTCATAGTTAAGTATTCATTGTAACATTCATAACAATAAATTATCCACAAGCCCAATGGCTGTACTCCTCGGTTCCGTCCAGTGCTGAGTTGCCCGAATTTTCTTTGTAATCATTGTAAATGTCATAGTCTTTAATAGATGAGACGAAACCAAAGAAAATTGGTCCAACTTCTGCATCATTCAAATACCAAAAGAATGGACTATCAATTCTGACATGGTCGGCAATTTGTGTCGATTTGTTATAAACAATTGTCCTTTTCAACGGTTTGTCATCCATGCATGAACAATCCAGACAAGTTTCAGTCGGTACAAAATCAGTTTGCGGTTGATCCGGTGCAATGTTGAATTTCTCTGCATACTCCGCATAATTGTTCAAATCGACCCCTGAAATTATTCAAATTCAATTATCATTTTGGTCAAATCGACGCAGGTAATTTCGTAGTACTTCTCAACTGATTGTTGGATTGGAATTACCTGAGGCCGCAGCTAATTGTATGCGCTCAGTTCCCATGTTAATATAAAGTTGCTGAGAAATTTTTTGCATGAAATTCTCTTCCTTTGGACTCTTGTTGCAAAAAGTTTTTCTGATTCCAAGCTGCGCAAGAATGTTGCAGTTATGATTAGCTCAGCAACAAGTTCAATTTTTACATTTTGATAGATTTGTGCTTACCTTTTTTAATTGATTAGTGAAGCTTGTCGGAATAGTAAAGTTCATGGCAGGGAATTGAAACTTGACAGATTTATCATTCCAGCCTTGAATTTGGAATGTGTCTTTCACAAAATCTAGCAGAAAGTCTGAATGTGATGTTTTGGGTTGAAGAAATACGACTGATTTTTTATCCCCCTGAAAATATATACGGAATTTATTAAGATTTGGCTCGAATAATAAGTGAGATTGAAAATGCAACTTAGGATAATTTGAAAGTCAAGCCCCAGCTTAAAAGTTGCTTTTTTTCGAAATGGTAGCTTGCGTAGGATACAACGTTTCAGTTAATTTTCTTTCAATAACGTTTAGTGTTAACTTAAAAAAAACTAGATTCGTTTCGTATTTTAAGTCAGCAAAAAATAGTGCTAATACTCAGTCAAGTCTCTAATTCCTTAGATCGATTCAACTTTCTTGGGTAAAAATTTAAAAACAAATGGTGGAACATCTAACATTTAAGTCAACTAATATGTAAAAATGAATTTATTTTACCTTAACTGGCAGTTTATATGCAGAATATTTCATTGTTTCATAAAAACCAACAATTCCATTGTATTCCAAAAATGGTACTTTTCCTTCCCCAGTAAAGTCAAAACTTCCGACGCTTGTCAAAGGACTTCTCCAGTTATTGCCGTATACAAACGTATTCGTAAATATTGCCTTTGTGTAGTCTTCAACTCCAGGTCCATACCATCCAGCTAAAATTAAATTGCAGAATTAAAGAAATTGGCAAATTGATTCCTTAAGTACGGCTAGCAATTTAAAGTAATGCAATTAGGAATCGTCCGAAATCTATTCCTATACCTTCTGGAACAAGTGTGCCGAAAATTTTGCCAAATGTTTGAATAGCGATGTGCGCATTTATAAAAGCTGGAGCATCGTTTCCCCAAACATCCACTGTTTTAACTTCTGTACTCAAATCACTCGTTACTGCGGCTGGAAAACTTAAGTTTGATTGAGGAGTAAAAATATTGCTGTGTATGAATGTTTGCTGATCCTATATTGTAAATATAAAATGAAAATTATGACTTTTGCTGAGTTCAAATTTTTGATTAATAAACTTGGCTAATAATTTACGCTATCTAATTTCTTGAGCAAAACGTGATAGGCTTCTGTCAGTTTATTGCTTGGCACTCTCGTAGCCCTGTCAAATCCATCTGTTCTAATTTTCAAAATCTGTTGATTAATGACAGCCATCATGTAGCCAACATTGAAAGTTGATGCTCCTGACACTCCTTTTGCAACAAAATATGGTTCCAAACACAACAAATCTGTCGAAAATTGTTTGAACGCTTTCACATAGGTTGAGCTCGCCATAAATTCATTTTGACTTCTACTACTGATCGTGTCACAATCACCAAATCGGAAGCAAATCAAAATGATAGCGAGACTTCTGATCGGCCGGTAAAACATTTTAGTCTTGCGATCACACATACGACAAGCGAGTTAAAAATCTAAAAAAAAATATATTTTTGTTTCTAATCTAATGATATGTGAATATGACTTGAAGAGAAAGGTTTTCCTGCTTGAATGGAAACTAAACTCCTTGAAAACAATTGTCCTTTTTTTGAGGTTATGGACCTAATGTGTCACAAACACTGCAAAAATTTTGCGAACCTGTTTTTACTTTTATTGCATCCCTTTACAACTTTAAACAATCTATGTATGTGTGTGGATACATTTAAAATAAAAAGGTCACGACATACGACGAACGACCGGCAGTGACTTTTCAAACCAGTTGTCAAGTATGCAAACTATTATTTAGGGAGGGGTATGCAATTTTGCGAATATTGCTGGTTCCTGGTTGTTGCAAAAGTTACAAATTCCATTAGTCATCCTCGTGGCTCGGGGTATTGAATTGAGGCGTAAATTTATTTTATACACTTTGAGCACAGGTTGTCTTCTAGGAAGCTAGAGATCAAAACATCAATCTGAATAATATATTCCAAATTGCACTTCGACTGCAATTGTAATTGAATTGGAAAGCCAAAGAATTCTTCATTCAGAAAACATCACTATTTGTAGCAGCTTTTTATCTCTTTAGAAATACTGCACTTTCTTTTGCATGGAGCGATTTCATTTCTAAATACAGATAGTCAAGCTAAATTCAAAAATAATTGTCTAAACTAGATCTTCAAATGTTTGTCAATCTTGACAAACCTTCAAAGATTTTGTAGTAAGTTAGTTTAACTGTGGTCAAATTTGAGGTATTTCGTGACTCCAATTTTTGGAAACCAAAGCAGTTTGAAGAATCCACCCACAGATCTCTATATTTCTGCACATTTACCCTTGTTGATAACATTGTTTTCTGGCAAATGTGGCTTCCAGTCTGTGGTTTCAAGAGAGTTCGATGATGCCGATAAAACTGTTTTCACCAGCAACATACAACCGACCTCCACCACCGGCGCCGGACCCAGAATTTGATGCGAAATTTAATGCATTTATGTAGCCATCAGTCTCCACTTCTCCAATTATTCCAGATTTCTGCAAATCCCAAGCAACGACTTTCTTATCCCATCCTCCACTGAAAAGTTTGTCACCGAATCCAACCAGTGCATTTACGATCAACTTGTGGCCCTAAAATGCAATACATTAGTAGTAACGACAATGTTTTTACACAACGATGTAATTTTTCACAACGAATCGTCTCATATCATGGAACCAAAATTAATATCCCGCAAAATTTTTCAACATCGTAAACTAGTCGAAATTTGTGTAGTTGTTTTCAAGTTATAAAATTGTATTTTTTTTATACCGTACCTTCGTACGATCATGGATTTACATTAAACCTATTAGTACATTTATACATTAAATAGGAGGACGCAGATTTTATGGTTGCTTTTATATACAAGTTATATTTTTTCCAAACTCGACAACTCACTTGAAACTTGGAAGTCTTCAGCGAATCATTTGATCGAAATTGATTTGCGACCAGAATATCCATTCCATTCCTCTCCGCAAAACAAAGCCGATTTTCGGTTAGACACAATGGTGCTCGCCCTTCTAACGATTTCTTCATGCAACAACGATATGTTTCTGCAAATCAGCCAGCAATATTTTTTTGTTTGAATTTAACTAAATTCTAATTCTAAATTCTACACATTCACTCGACCAAGATGCAAGGTACCTTGTTGCGAAAGTACCATTTCGTTCACAACTATATCTCTGTTGCGAACAGTGACCAGAACATTTTCAATTACCAGCATGTCCCAAATTTCTTCCATTAGATCGAAACTCGCCAGAAGCTTTCCATTTTCCCAAACGTTTACCTTTCCGATTATTTTTAATATTAATTTTTGAGGTTACTCGTTATTATGTGTTTTAAGTCAAGATTGTCAATATTCTTGGCTTTCCTACCCGTCCAGCTTCATCACCGGAAAATAACTGATTTCCTCGGACGTAAAGTCTTCTTATTGTTTCGCCATCATGACCTTCCAAAGTGTTTATTTTCGTCCACTTTCCACTTTCTCTTCCCCACTCATGAATTTTAGCATCCGAGGAACAAGTGAATAATCTTTTATTTGCCTCATCTGTTGCCAAATGATAAACTGGGTATTCATCGTGTGGATGAAATTCGTCCAGGAGTTTAAGCTCTGGACTCCATGTCTAGCTCCAGAGAACATTTTCACCAAATTTTAATTCAGTCAAATACGTGCATTTTGTGAAAGTATGATTACCTTAATGGCCCCACCGCTGTCAGAACTTAAAAGATTTCCATCAAGCCACGCCAAATGGTCAATGTCAACGAAAGGGACAGAGGAATCGGATTTTCCAACTAATTTCAGCACCATTTTATTTTACGGTTTGTCTGTTTGAAATTTTAGAACTTGAGAGCTCAAGCAACTGCCAATCCAACAAAGTGTGTTGTGTCTGTGTGCATGTTATTAATATGTATGAATTCATTTCCGGCGTGAGTTCAAATACTACTCCTCCTCCACTTGCTTGGCTGAAGGAAACTATAAATACATTCTCACACATTCTATTTTCGTCAAAGTGTTCTAATGCGATATTGAGACTCTGTCGAGATGGAGGCCAACTAGTCTGGAAATCAATTAAGTTTTGTGGGAATTGAAAAAAAATTGAAATTGAAGCATTTTCATCGCATTTTCATTCATTGCATTTTCACATCGAATTTGATAACGAAACTCACAACTCTGTATTTATCATAATTTAGACAAAAAGTTCATTTAATTCATTGAAACTAGTTTAAATTCATGACATGGTATTATTTAATTCATTTTCAGCTGGTGCTGAAAATGATTCATTGCTTCTTGGAAATTCATACTCGGGGCAAACGCAACCATTTCGACAGCATTGTGCAAACGGAATGAATCCATTCGGGTTATGGCCACGAGCCCAACCGCCGCGATTAAGAAACAAAATGATGTCCGAATCTCCAATAAATTCTCGGCCCAAAATGATAACGTTTCGAGGAGAGTCTGGCAAAAGTAGAAAATGTGTTTTGGTGCTCCAGACTCCATAGTCGACCATGACCTCAGCCAATTCATCCACGACTCCAAATCGACCTCCAGCAAAGTTGATGTACTGATGCGTCTGGATAGTCTTCATTCCTCCACGTTTGAGCAGATCAATAGCATGTTTTCCAAGAATGGAGGCTGACGAACCACTGTCCAAGATGGCCGTCAAATTTACTCCCATAATTGATATGTGGACCAATGGTGTTACATTGGAGTAGGGGCCTCCCAGATCAAATGCAGCCATGTTTGATTTGCAAAGTCTTTGCCAGTCATGAGGCCAAAGACAAATTTGGAACAAATTTAGAAATGACTTAAAATAAAATGCCAAACAAATATTAAAAATTGAAAACTTACCAGATCAGAATGGATGTGCAGGTTGTACTTTTAAATTCAAGATTGAGAGGATTGCCACAAGAGAACAAATAAGTTCTAGATCCTCATCCACGAATACCCAATGAAACAATGACACCAAAATGCTTCGGATGATCAATGTTCAGATACCGTCGAATGTCGAATTTCCTATCGTTACAAAATTATTACATTTCTAGCATTAAGCAAGCCATGTGGGCCTAGATTCTGAAATTTCTGGTAACAAATTCAGAGCATTTCTAAGGTTTGATTACGTACGACATAACTTCGTTATGAATGCGAAAGCGCTAGCGGATTGATTGCTACTGCAAGGCATTTATCAAGCCACAACATTTTGTAATTTTTCTCGTTCTTCTTTAACAATGCAACCGTAAAAATTTCGGATTTATTTCCAAAGCACCAATTCTAAAAAATTCTTCGCCTGCCTTCTTTGCATAAAAATAAGAAACAGCCCAAGATTTTGCAAAATATTTGTTTCCCAGCAAGGTAATCTCATCGAACCCCGACGAATCGCTAGGTGCAAATGAAAGGAAAAGATTTGCCGTCAAATTCGGTTTGAATGAAATTGAAACTTATTCAGTTTTAGCAGCTCAGACAGGTGTGTCGGTGTCAGCCCGTGTTTTTTTTGCAGTGAAACCAAAAAGTTTGCATTTAACGATTGTGTCGGTGAAAGCCAAATGCAAAAACTAATTCTTGCCGAATTCGGCATGTAAATTACAAATTTGCATTCCTGTCCAAAAACTACTAGAAATTTGATCATTCCAAAAACAAGCCAAAGGACAATATTTTTGAAGGAAGTCTCCACCCATTCATCGTCAATCAATCGTGCAGTCGCCGCCGCCGTGTCAAAATGTTTGCCTTTATTTGGCAAAGCAAAATTAAGTATTTTGTGGCTGGGGTCCTCGGGATAATTTTTCTAATCGTATTTCTAACGTCATCCTTTTCTGAAGATGACGAAGACGCATCCATTGAAGCCCACATGCAGAAGATGGAAGCACAAAAAAGAAAGCAAATAGCAGCCTTAGTAAGAATTACTTTATTTTGCTCAAACACCTAAATAGCATGCTTATAAATTTAGCATTCATAACTAGAGGAGATTAATTATTATAAATTATTTGTCTGATTTTCTTTATTTGCAGAAAGAATATTACGCAGCAAACGCTCAAAGCAAGCCGAAGCCGAAAGCTCAAGGACTCATTCTTACAAATGACCTCCACGTGGAAAATCAAGAGGTTAAACCACCTGACTTTGACGTAAAATTCTACTCTGGCAAAGAAATGGTAAAAGTTGTAGACGGAGAAAAGACACAGTTTCAAGTGCACGAGGTAACAATTGAAAATGTTGACACGGTAGACATTCGACTAGAGTGTAAAGACTCATTCTCCAAATTTGGAGATATCGTTGCACCAGGAGCCCACTACAAGTTTACAGTGACTGATATTTTTCACAAACGCCACTACTGGTGCATAGCTCATGACGTGAATTTTGATGAAGTCAAGTATACTTTCAAGGCCTACGGAGAAGGAGCTCCGAGAGACAACAATCACATTTCATTAAGAAAAGATGGTGCTTACATAAATGGGAAAATAGTCAACATCGAAGTCCAAAAGGACAAAGGAAACCATTTGTGAGCGAACGTGTGTGACCCGAAAAAAGTAATTTATTTGATTGTACATTTTCAGTCAGCATTTTAATTAAGATTATTTATTATTCGAATGGTTGTTGATTCTCGACTACTTATATTTTACCAGCTGAGCTATGAGTATGTTTCCTGAGCTGAATGAGAAATTATTTATTTCAAATTACAATTATTCTGTACGTTGATTTCGAAGACATTATTGAGTTGGTCGGAGACTTCAATAATCAAAATTCCATGTTGGGAGATTTCTAAATTAAGTTGATGATATGCGAGGCATGTAATTAGTATTAATTATCTCACTGTGATACAATAACGTTTAATTGCTAATGTTAATAAAAGCAAATCTCGTCCAAATTGAAATCAAATTTATCAAAATTAAATTATTTCACTTCTGAAACCAAATCAAAATTCTCCCTAATGTCCTCAGCACTTTTCTACCTCCACGTCTTCGAAACCTTGCGCTTGTACCTCGTAAGAGTCCGTAAAACTAGCAGATTAGATTGGCGAATCTCTTTTGTTAGGAATTTCATTTCATTTAATTGTTGTTTTATTCACTCTGTGGCAGTACTAGTTGTTTTTAGTACTGATTCGATTATAATGTTTAATGTTTAAAATAAAATATTTCAGTAGGTAGGATGTGATGGGAGTTTAGAATGAGATGGAGAAATTTCGATGGTAGATTCTGTATTCCACGACTTCGTTTCCCCCAGTTCATTGAGCCCATGTCCGGCGGACGGCTTATTAGTTAAATTTTCCGAAGTAGTTTTAGGTAAATTGGAATTGGGCGATACATTAAACGCTTCGTAGCGCTCTTTGAGTCTCCTCAAACGAATTCTTCTCCTAAGTTTCTTCCCTGTCTCCTCAATTTTTAGTACTGGGATTCCCCGAAAATATTTGTAAGCCATGACCCCTTCCTCCAGTGCAAATTTAAATGCTCCAGGATTTGGATCACGAACGTCCCATTTGTTTCCTCTGGCATGAGCCTCGCTAACCAATTTCTTGATGAGTAAAGTTGACTGATAATTTCCTGCGTAGCGAACAGCAGCTTTTCTTTGTGAAAACTCATCCAGATGTTTCGCATCGATTTCAAGATTAAGTACTCGACCACTTCGGAGTCTATTGACCCGACTTCGAATCAAATCCGAGTATTCGTAGTAAAAGAAACAGACGAGACCCATTCCAAACAAATCGAATAGACAATTCAGAGCAAATCTCCAAGTCATGAACAACCTAAGCCCATCATGGGTCAAAAATCGTGTAAGCCAAAAATATCGAATGGCCCTAAGTAGAGCTAGAATCCAACGCGAAATCATCCAGCATGCACAGATCGTCGAACTTTGCTCGTTTGACACAAATAGGACCAAAAATGATAAGAATGCGTTAAATACGCGAAGTAATTCAAGCACTTGGTCTCCAAATCCGGTCAAAAATGTTCGATCTGATGAATTATTAGAATCAACAAAATGATCAGTA
>JAQGCM010000453.1:0-25526 GCA_034699705.1 Hymenaphorura dentifera | reverse complement strand
GTTCCAATTCCAATAAAAAGTACTCAAGTGAAGTTTGAGGAGACAACCGAGGCTGACACAAGAAAGCGCAAGTGGGTTGAAGTCTTGAAGTTCAGCTCAAAACCGAAATCTCACTCGTTTTTTTGGTTTTGACACTCGTAAAAAGTCGGGCGAGCGTTGGAATAGGAATAACGAATAAGGCAAACTGAGAAGTGAGAGGGCGTACGATTGACATGCAATCGTGCTCTGTATTTTACAACTAATTAAAAAAAATGTAAAAAAAAGTGCTGATTTCTTCAATGAGAGTTCACGCATTCACGTAATTTTAGGTGGTAGATGATGAATTTAGTTGAAAAAACATGATCCTGATCTCTCCTCGCCCTCATAATTTCATACAATTCATATTTCCAAAGTCAAGTTGTGATGAGATGACTTACCTAATTTCATCTCGTTGAGCATTAAGTTTTCGTAGTTTGTTCCCATTTCTCGGACGTAGTGAGAGTCGTGTACTGTTGAATAAATTGAAATCGTTTTCGTTGACCACGTCCAGGTCCAGGTCAGAGTCGGATGACGATGATGTCACATATTTTTTATGTCGCATGTCTGTGCTGGGTGTTGGGTTTGGATGACCCCACCCAATCAATCAAACTTTTTCTTTACCTTAATTGTGTTCTTTAGCTCGATTAAGACTCAGTTTGGTCTGAGTCTTGATGACTGGCTAGGCTGGTTGAGTCTTGATCAGTTGAGTATTGGTCTGGACTGGACTGGGTGGAAGCTTTGTGAAGAATGAGCTTCGGATCGGAGTATCGGAGTCGGAGCGTCTAGTCTGAGAATTGGATTTTCAAGATGAAGGCGATTTTCACATCATTCCAATTTCGTAATGTGAAGTGGACAAGGGCGTGCAAAGATACAAATTCCTGTAGAAGAGTCCCGTTTAACGTTGAAGAATTTGCGAAGGCATGCATTCGTCCGATTCTTTCACACCCCCTTTCAGCCCTCTCCACTCAGCTCCTCGGCTCCTCAGCTCCAAAATCCAAACCCAACAATCCTCAGACTGGTACAGCAATTGATTGGCATATGGCATTGGCATCACAATTTTTGCAGATTTTTAATTGAATTCAACTCATTTTCATTATTTTTCTTTATGCCTGCTGTCGTTTCGTTCGTAATACTCTTATCGCCAAATCTGATTACCGAATTCGGAAAATTCAGGAAATTCAGGTTATGCTTTATGCAGCTTAGCTTGAGCAGCCTTTTTCTTACTTGAAAGCCGCAAACAGCTCGAAAGCCCGGGTGCAAGAAATAAAGCAGACCTACGATTCAATTATTTCAGACAGGACAGACTCATCAGGCCAGGACCAGGAGTCGTATGAGTCGTATCGTAGTCCTTTCAGTCATTTTATGAAACATAATTATGCATATCCAATTTAGAAGGCATTTACAGAATGTCGAAATTGAATTTTGCAAAAGGTTAGCAAAGTACTTTTGACAAATTTTGGATTCCGTCCGACAAATAGCTTAGCAGAGTTGATCTTAGCACTATCATGCAAAATTTTGTTTCCTTGTTTTCGACGCCTTAATAACGTTATTTGTCATTTATTTCTTAGCGTATTTTGTTGCATAAACTTTTCGTAGTCTTCGATTTTGTACAAGTCTGCAGTCTGCATACAGTTTAGAGCGAAAAGAAGTTCTCCGAAATTGAAATTGAAATTCAACAAAAATCGTCCAAAGCAATTGTCGAAATCGAAAATTAGTCAAAAAAGTTGCAAGCATTTGCAAAATTCAATTTCGACTTTCTGCGATTCCTTCCAGTCTTTTATATGAATTAAAAAAAGCCGCAACAAAATTGTGCGCCAGCAACATTGAATTAAAGTTGGCTGGTTAGATCTGAGAAATTGGAATTTCAGCTATGTAGAATATGATTTACTGGAATCCCGATATAAAGTTATTTTGGAATTCTTGTACACAAGCGAAAACACTTATGTTCCTTGTAAAATAATAGGTAGTTATTTATTGAATTGTTGTGCATACTTTGAGATACTGGGGAAGTATCGTGGATTAAAATTGTGGTTATAGAAAAACATATTCTCGTATATAAAAGAATGCAAATACAATAATCCACTATGTCCATAAAATTAGGATAACTAATTTTAATCATCTTTGAACAGGAAATGTGCACGGAATACGAGGGAAACGCAAATGATCGGGAGCATCATCTCCTAAAAAGTCCTGCATTATCGTTGCAGAAATAGCCGCTCCAGCAAAAGGCTTTTTACGCTCGACGTTTAATGACACGATCCCGAATTAAGTTAACGAAAGTGTCGCTTTCCTAAAATAATTTCATCTTCTTAACTGCACACTGCACTTGTCAGAGTATTGTTTCATTTGAGCTTCTCCACGCGTTTGCTGATTATTGCTTTGGAAGTCAATTCAAGTTTGCTTTCAGATAAAAAATTGATTGTGGTAATTGTACTACGGCTTTAATTGGAATCAATAAAAATAATATCTTTCGGATTGAGAAAAAGTTTCACCTGTGATTAGATTTAACTCGACCAATGAGAAAATTTAAAGCAGGTTTCACTGGACCAGGACCAGTTAGTTTGGTGGTTTCAGGCATCCTCAACAAGTAGATTTCACGTTCTAAGTGAATTCTCATTGATTTTCCAGTTCGTTTTAGAAACCGAAATTTGCATTTGTATTTGTAAAACGTTCCGAGGCGGAACGTTTTCCGACTGAAACCTTGGACAACTTGTTAGTTGGATTTCTGGAGTTCCTTGAACTAAGAATTTTGTGTGACACTGAAACGTGAATTTGTAGCTGTATGACCGAATTTACATCCTAGAAAAGCAGGAAAATGTAATGCTATTTTCGGGAATCGAGAATAAGGGATTCCTGATGTTTTGGAAACGCGAATGGAATCTCTTAATATCTACTTCTGACTCACCCTTTATATATTAACGATTACAAATTACAAAATGTCAGTTTGATCGAAGTTTGTCTCCAATTTGTAATTTTGCTTCTGGTGAAATATATTTGGACCACTTTTAACGAATACAGCGAAAAAATGCGTGTTTCGACAAAATAGCAAGAAAAATCTTGGCCTTCATATTGCAATAATATTAAAATTAAAATTCTCCTTTCATCAAAATCATTCCACTGTTGCACAACAAGAAATCTAAAGAAAACACTTGATCTCCAGCCTAGTGCTTATTGGAGCCTTCGCCCTTCGCCTTCACCCACCTGCCTTTAGTTCATAAATTATTTTGATGAGAACAATTAAATGTTCCAAATTCGGAGTTTTGAATTGACTCTCAAAGTACAAGTACAAGTACAGATCCAGTGCACTACTGCAGTGCATTGTGCAGTGCAGTGCAGTGCAATGACCAAAAGCCAAAATCTACATTTGTTCCAGGTTTTGGTCCATAAAAGTCCTTTTTAAATGACTCTTGACACTCTTGGAGTCTTCGAGCTAGCTAGTCATCAAGTCATCTCCTCGACGATCTCATCAAAGTATTTCCGCACCCAAAATTTCTGACTCACAGATCTCCCAATAACTTGCAAACTCCCAAATCTCCCAATAATCCCAGCCCAAACCATAATAATTTCTCATGAATCTTCATGTTCATTCCATTCCGTCCCGTGTACAAAATACCGTGCCAAATGCATCTGGCGGAATGATGAAAATAATGCATTGCTTACTGTAGGATGCAATGCAATCATAAAAAATAAAAACTACACTGCGAAAGAAGGACTAACAAAACTACTACAAGCCAGTATAGCATGGGCTGGGATCGTTTCATTTCATACGCACAACGCACATGCATACCTTGATTTCATTTATTTTCCAAGACTTAACTTAAACAACTTTACACGCTTTACTACAGACTACACAGACTACACAAGCCCAACTCAAGTCAAATCGTATCGTATAATCGTATCTTCGTATCGTACATTTTTTACCATTACATTACATCACATCACATCCCTTTACATACTATAGTCAAGCAAACTTTTTTTGAATTTTTTAACCTAAGTTGTTCTCGTGAACTGGTTGCATTTAAAAAGTATGTATTGAGTCATGGGTGAGGTTTGAAGGAGCGGAAGATAACATTTCACATACATATTTTATTCCCCGTGTATGCAAGTGTATCCCATGCATCCTCCAATCCATGTAAAATCCCACCTTGTTCTACCATCGCATCTCTTATATTCTTTTTTTTTCTTGCTCATTCTATTGTTATAAGTATGCAATGCAACAATGCTCATGCTCTGATGCTAGGTAGGTGGACCCTTGAAGTGTCTCTCTCTCTCTAAAGTGCTTTCCCTCATGAACTTTTTCCATTTTGTAGTACGTATAGTAAAGTTTTTGTATGAGCTTTTGAATAGTTTAAAAGTATTCGTAGCTGAGAAAGCTATAAAATTGATGCTGAATGCTGACTGCTGGTGATGGTGATGCTGAGCAAAAAGCTATGACACACCTGCCGGGCCAAGTGCCACAGCACAGCATAGCACCGAGCACCACTTAGTTCTACCACCACCTCATTCCATTGTTGAATTCTTCTGACCAGATTAACGCACACACTTCTAGACATTGGGCAGAGGCTCAGGCTTAAGGCTTAGACATTGGGCAGGCTGTACTACCCCAGGTACCCCACCACTCACACCACTCAACTCACTGACTGACTTTAACATTCATTACCATTAAGGAATTGACAGAAAGAAATTATACATTTTATTATTATTAAAAAATAGAACTCGGCCGTAGTTTCTCTCTGACCACACACCACAGTTTCACCAAAATACATAATTTGTCATTGTTGGAGTTTTTGGAACCCCTATTGTTGTTGTATCTGATTTTTTTACTCTTCGTTACTTTCTCAAATCTGAAACATTTGCGTTGTATATTTTTTTACACTATTTTCTTGTTTTGTTTACTGCACAATCAGTTAGAATTTATATATGCAATACTACAATTACAATTAGTGAGCAACAATTAGTTTGTGGATGGGTTGAGTTGGAATGACAGAAAGTTCATGTCAAGTAAGTATACATAGTCAGTCAGTGACCAAAGGAATTTGACTTTGACTTTTGATCAGGTTCATGTTGCAGAGTTGGTTGGAGAAAGTGTTTGGTTTGCAAAAATTATTGAAGTGGGGGTGCAACAATTAAGCTTTTCATTACAATAAACAAAAGCGAAGAAAGGGAAGGTGCTCGTTGTCGTGTGCTGCTAATGTGATGGCTCGTGCCTTGATTGCCCATTCATTCATGGATTTTGCAATAATTACAACTTACTATTTTGTTTAGTCTGGGAATGACTTCAATTGTAGCAACAGAGACAACAAAAACGATTCTTGAGAATTGAGAGTGAACAGCAGCATTATTGTTGACAAAGTTCATTGATTGCGGACACGAAACTATATCAGTGCTAAATTAGTGGTGGAATTGTCAAATCCAAATGCAATTGGCTAAGATGAAAATGACAAATAAGTGAAAGAATTCTTTGCCCGGATCTTTAGTTAGGGTTGTGGGTTGGGATAAATGACAACCTCTAAATGAATCATACGACTTAACCTTTGACTGAACGTCAAGAATCAGTCTGTCCGCCCATCAACTATATATCGCAAATCGTAATTACCGAAAGTACAACTGGATTCGGTGGAATATTGGAAACAAATTTATTTGAATTGAAGACAAAACAGGTATGCACAAAAAACTTGATTAACTTACTAAAATAATACGAAGAATACAATGCATATTACGCGATGAATATCTTAATATATACAAGATTTTAATATTTGGAGAAGAACGTATTGAAATTGGTGACACGTAAATAAAGATTTTTGATTTGATTTGATGAACGAACTTAAGTTAAGTATTCCACAAATTTACGAAATCCGCAGACCAGAATTCTATTTCCAACTATGTTGATCTTGCGTGACTCATTCCTTGTCGCCAAAGTTAAACCATAAGAGCAACATAATTTGATTTCCAGTCACGATAAATTTGTCACACTGGTTCGTCAAGACGAGATTTAGATTCAGACATGTTGACACGAACGATTCACTCCGCCGAAGTTTCTATATTCTTGTTGATATGTTATTGCTAACTCGTCTACAAAAATTCTTGCTGTTTTCTTAATTTAATGAACGTCTTGTTAAATAAGAAAATCTGCTAAGGAATTTACGTGGAATTGCAATTAGAATTTCGTGTTATTTCAGGCCGAGGTCAGTTTCTTGATTTGCAAATGTAATTTGTACTCAAATACAAAAGGAAAAGCAAACAAATTTCGAATTTCCGACATAGTTTTGAATACTTATTCACAATCATACGCCAAAAAGTGTCAGTGTACTTAATTTCCATATCCCAATTCCAATTGACACTATTTGCAGTCCACCATTCAATCTTTCAATACACGCACTCAAGTACAGAGTGCTCTTGATCCGATCATTTTGAATCAGTAGTCTCGGGTAAAGCAATGATTTTCTGTCAAGCACAAACGTAAAATATTTGAATATAAATGTCATAATGTATTTGCGCATTTTCAAGTATTTTTCTAGGCTCTGCAAACAGAAATGTTAGGAGAGTCCAATTAATTGTTCTAATTCTCTGACGCACGTCATAGTCACAAAATCTGGTTCGTTTTGTATCGATGATTTCCTCTCCTTCTTGCATCAATTCATTTGCTGGCCGGAAACAGGATATTCCGGTGATTATTATTCTGACTGACTGCAGCTGCTGCAGCCATGCAGCCGTATTCCCAAGCTCAGATCAGCTCAGCTGTTAGTTTTAAATGCGTACCTTTGAACAAACCGTAAATATTTGAATTTTCACGCATTCTGGGCAGTTGACAGGTTCTAATTCTAATTCTGTGAATAAGTTCAGTTTCGAACTGAGCTATTACTCAAATAATAGAAAAGCTATTGTGCTTTACATTTACGAACATCCAAGCGGTATTTCTCAAGGAACTACTAACAGATTCAGGAAGCGTAGTTCCAAATTTCAGTAATTAATAGAATAGCGTAAGGATCTAAAAACGCTTCCAATTTCTCCTCAGAACATTAATTTAATTTTAGTGAGCATTCGTTTTCCGCAATTAAACTCCGAGAAATTCAAGGCGAATTGTCAAAATATCTGCTCCTCATTTATAATTGCCCTTGACTCATAAACTTGAAAACGTTAACAAAACATTCAAATGGGATGAAATTAGGTGGGCCGATATTACTGAATATAATTCTTTCTGGGTCTTACAACTTCTAATAACATTTATATGCATTTATTGATGAGCCTGTAAAATTATCCTCATAAACTGTTTGGCATTGAAAAAAGTATAGTTAGTGTAGGCGACAATAAAGAATGAGAGATTAGAGTGCGCACCTAAAATGACACTTACACTTTGGAAACACATGTGAGCCAAAATTGCTAAAAGGCATAGTGTCTATGTATACCTCTGTGTGCAAAATTTCGCCATTTTTTTTATTCGCAAGCCAAAGCCAAGCCTCACCTTAAACGAAGAACATGTTTTTCCAGCGCCCACATTCGGCCCTCTTATTTTGCTCTAGTTTACCTCTTTACCTATAATGTCAGATTTTCCTTAAGGTTTAGAGTTTAAGCTCGGAAGAATAGAATAAGAAACTTTGCAAATCTTCTTTTATCCTTTAACTTTTTTTCTTATCTTCTGCACTCATTCTTTATGATTATGAATATTGACATGACACCGAACCTAGTGAAGGTTGAACTGTGTCTTAAAGTCACACATCTGTGTGTGGGTTGGGGTTATTTTTCTTATTTTTTATTTAATTTGTTTGTGGTAAGGAGATGAGCTCGAGCTCTCACATTACAGACGTTGACTTTGCACTTTGCATTCTGCATTTGTACGTCACTTACCATACATGAGAAAAACACTAATTTTTTTCTGTTGCAAATTGCGCCTTGAGAATGGTCAATTTGGTATGCAATTTTAGTATTTCTTCTATTTTAATTTAGTAAACATGTTGAAGAGTACAAAACTTGGACTAATCGACAATGTGCTAGATTTGCTTTCCTCTGTTCTGTCTGCTCTCTGCCACCTCCCAAGAATTAAACTTGTCAATCTGGCAGCCATATTTGGGTTGGGTAGTTCTTAATTATGAGTTGTGGTTAACGAGTTGAACAAATTCGACTTTTTTTGCGTGAGTCAAACCAAACCTAAACTGCAAACTACAACATGATCATTTGTATAACAATTGAATTCTCAAATCAAAACAATTTCAAGTTCCAATGTTCCAAATGTAATATATGCATTACAAGTACAACCGACGAGACGACCCTGCCGATACCAATGAACCTGCCCATTTCAATTTCAATTCATTGCCATTTCCCCCTAAACAAGTAGCAGCAAGTGGGATGATTGTCTTGTCTTCACTAGGTCGAAGTGTTAATTTACATCAGAAGTGTTGTCTGTTGTGAATTGAAGTAGGACTAGCACTCGATTATCCGAGAGTTTGTGATAGGGAAACAATGCGAATACCATGAATTTATCTGTTCGTTCCTAATTTTTTGTGATAATTTTGTTGCAGTGGCCAGTTGATTTTCTGGGCTCAAATTGAAGAAGTACTACCATCCTCTTGAATCTTCAATTACACCGCCTCGAATCACGACAATCGCGACCTGTCTACCGTTTCGAAAGCTTTCTCAAATTTGTGTTGAAATACCATCTGGGCTGGGCACTCATGCCAAACTTGAAGCCGAACCATCATAATTCTCCATTTTACCATGAGTGGAGATGAGTCAAGCAGTCCTCCAAATGTGATTCCACTACGAACGATTCTACGAAACTTTTTAAACTTGGTCGAAAATTGTGAAACTGGGAGACTCACCGGTCTTGACATTTATGAGAAGGAATTCCATGTATGTGCTAAACGAATTTCTGCCAATAAATAAATAATAATATTAGAATGATTTGTATATTTTTCTGATTTGTTGTAGGAACTCAAGCAGTATAGTGAAGACTTGAAGTCTGACCCTGACTACCAATCCAAAGAGGGTGAAAAGAGTGTGAATCGAAAAAAGAATCGCTACAAAGATATCCTACCTTGTAAGAATCCTGAATTAAAAGCAAAATTTTAATTGTTGCATGTAAAATGTGATTTGCAAATTTAGTCGACTACACTCGTGTACCACTCCAAGACTATGGCGACATTCCGGGCAGTGACTACATCAATGCCAATTTCATCAAAGGTGCCAGTGGGTCCTCGGCATATATTGCATGCCAAGGGCCATTGTCCCATACCGTCAACGATTTTTGGCGAATGGTGGTCGAGTGTGAAGTTCAAGTCGTCGTTATGGCCTGCATGGAACAAGAGTCTGGGAAAGTGAGCGAATTCACAATATATTGCCTAATATTTCTTACTCTAGTACAAAGCTAAGAAAGACAACAATATTTCAAATTCGTTATTCTCATTATAGCACAAATGTGAGAATTATTGGGTGGAAGACGATGGTGTCGAAAAGCAATTTGGTCAAGTAACAGTTTGGTTGAAGAAATGCAGAAATGTTTGCCCGGACTTTCTGGTGCGAACCATGCGAATACGGTTTCCAAAT
Source organism: Hymenaphorura dentifera (assembly GCA_034699705.1). Classification (NCBI taxonomy): domain Eukaryota; kingdom Metazoa; phylum Arthropoda; class Collembola; order Poduromorpha; family Onychiuridae; genus Hymenaphorura; species Hymenaphorura dentifera. The sequence continues at coordinate 15,968 of JAQGCM010000453.1, read as the reverse complement.
TCTCGAGGAGAAATGGGTAAGTGAATTGCGGGGTAATTAGTCCTGTAATTGCTTGCAAGTGGTCGTTTATAGCCACCGTGATTTAGTACTATTGACCGCTTTTTATTTCCGAGCAGAAGAGAGGAATGTGTGCCAATTCCACTACTCGGCCTGGCCTGATCATGGTGTTCCAACCAAAGTCAGACCTCTGCTAGACATGGTGCGGCTAATTAGAGACTGTCAAACGTCAGAAACGCTTCCAGTATTAGTTCATTGCTCTGCCGGTTGTGGTAGAACGGGAACGATTTGTGCTATCGACTACGTCTGGGGACTTTTAAGACTTGGGGTAAGAATCCATTCATTGAAAATCCATTATTACCTGCATTTTCGTACTTGAAAGATTTCTTACAAATGTTGCCCCTCTGTTCCCGTACAGAAACTTACTCCGGAATTCAGTCTATTTCAATTGGTTCGAGACATGCGACGACAGCGAATAGCAATGGTTCAAACGAAAGACCAGTATATTTTAGTACATCGGGCTGTGAAGGAATTGTTCCAAGACCAACTCAAAATCATTGATGCACATCCCTACGCAAACGTGGATGAAAATGGGCTTCCTTTCGATATAAAGCAAGACCTGGAAGAACCAACGTATGAAACAATCGAATTTCACTCAAGTGGTGCTCACACTTTGTCAGACCTCTGTGCAAGGGAAGATCAGGTGCCAGACAAGCCTAGGATAAATAGCGTTAAATTAAAAACTGGGGGATCAGCGTCTCGCTCCAAATTAAAGAAGGAAGTTGAGAACAGGAAGGAAAAATACAAGGAACAGCATCAAGAGAAAGTACGAGGGTCACGCCCGCCCGAGCCAATCCCTACTGCTGCCAATGAAGACCAATATGACAGCATTGAGACGTATGACTGCACGGACAGGGCAGAACCGACGAAATCATCACCATCTTCAAATACCAGTCCGAGTCGGACATCTCTGCTACGGAAACCTAGTATGGTGAAATTAAAAGCTTTCTTTGAAAAATCTACAAAAGACGAGAACAAAGAGAAGAAATCTGGAGGTGGGCCTGGACCCCACCAGTTGAGTCGAGCTAAATCGGACGTTTCTTCATCCTCCCGGTTTTACTCCTTTGCCTCTGCATTCGGGGGTTCCAGAGGACATTTAAGTGCCCAGTCCAATAATAACAATGAACCCGTGCTACTAAAGTCAGCTGCTCGAAGTGAATCACCAACAAAGGAAAAACTTGTAAATGGAAAACCACCATTGTCGGCTAAACCGACTTTGCCGATCAAAAGAAGCAAATCCCTTAAAGTTCATCCGGCGGAAACGTCTGGATTACCGTCCAAAATTGCTACATACAAAACGCCAAATCGTTTGAGCAGAGTTGATAGTGCTAAAGGAGATGGGTTGAATTCAAAATCAAATTCGTCTTCCTCATCTGGCTTTTCGAATGTTATTGTGAATTCTCCGATCAAAGTATGCGTGAAGCAGGTCGATATGCCTAAGCTACAAACGGTTGTTTCTAGCACAGTCAAAGCGGAACCCCGAACAGCCCATCTCAACATCTACAGCGATCCGCACAATGGTCTTCCCGACAAGAGAACTTCTATCGAATCTCCTGCAAAGAAAATTTCGCAGCCATCTTACTTGCCACAACCACCGAAGGATAATCATAACTACGTCAATCTTTCTTACGGAAATAATCGAATTAGGATGGGAGTTGCGAAGGAAATGGAAGATTTGTCTGATTTTGAAAGTACGAAACGGAATCCAAAGCTTGGGAAAATCAAGAAGTATGACACTGTAAATCCGAGGTCACTAGTCGGGTCAGGGTTTGGCGAAAATGGAGGAATTGCAGGAACAACTTTAACTCGCAGCCAAAGTCATGTTTGGCATCCTGAGCGACATATCGCCCAACTAGACAGGATTTTCTCTGATGAAAACATTCACCAGAAGTCCTTACGAACCAATTCAGGCAGAAAGGAAACGCAAGATAAATTTCTGGCAGACCGAAGCATGACTCGGTTACCGAGCGAAGCTACCAATGGTCCACGACAATCCCCGCATTCCAACCTGATGCAAACATCGCTAGTGGACAAACCTATTCCGTTCAACGTTAATGCCGTCACCATTAATCCTATGAAATCGTCTTTCTTAGAAGACCAAGTTGTTCGGCGCCGAGTTCCAAAGACAAATCCTTACACTAATTTTCCTTGCACTGGAACTGAAAGGCATTCCCCTGCATTTCTTCGGGTTGCTCACTCAAATCGTGAGGATACTCATGTGAGTCCTAAAGAAAAGGTGACGACGGACTATCTCCCTCAACTTACTGGCTGCTACGCTGCTAATGTGAATGGCAATCATTCAGTTGGCAACTCTTCTGACTCTTCTAGTAATGCTGGAACGCCGAGACCTTCCTTGCCCAGCACTCCGACAGAGTCAATTGATGTTTATCCTCATGTGCTGAGGACCAACAATTGCAGCAGTAACCCAACTGGTTCTGGAGTTTCACCAAGCTTGAACAGGTTGTTTTACAGCGGCGGAACTCCAAAGTCGATTTTGAAGGGATCTTTGTCTAGCACTCCGTCAGAATCCGATGAACGATTAAATTCCAGCAGCAATTCCAGGGGGCTGTGCAATACTGTGTCAAGTAATTTAGGGTCCTCCTCGCAATCGCCCTTAGCTATAAGAGTTGGAATTCGAGAACGGAGGAACAGCTTTCGACAAGCAGTGTGGAAAGAAGCAGCCCAAAATGACAGTCCGCAGTACCATCCGCAGCCAATTTATAATTCACCAGATTATTCCAGTCAACCCGTGAACGCACCTTTGAAATCTCATAAGGACTATGAACCCATTTGGCCAGGAGGAAATGTCTGCACGACTTCAAAGACTTACCTGAATGTCACTGCAATACCTGACCAAGACCCAGGGTCTTCTATGAATCCTTTAACACCTTCAAAAACGCCAATAAATAATAACACTGGACCATCTCGCTACACCTCCAGTCCGTCCAGACCCAATGAAGACAGCGTCGGAAGCGATACTCAGAATGGAGCCGGGAACAACTCGAACCCCCGTTACCCTTCCCGTTTGGATGAAATTAAACATTTATTGAAAGATTTGAAGAGTCCAATGGGTGTTCCTGAATCTAATACCCGACAACCCACCTACAACCTGAAACATCATCGATCTCTCAAAGCCCCCACCAGAGCTCAGTACCAAGAAAATGGGCAAACCGGAAGTTCTCTCTCTTGTTTTGCCATGAAAAAGACTTCATCGCTGGAGTCAATTACCGATCAGCTTCACTTGCAGAATCAGAGACCGGACGAGTACCGACCATTGTTAGAGCCACAAAATAACATTAAAACATTCGTCCCCCACTCCGGGCCGCAGCAGTATGAGAACCTTCGTCGAGGTCCACACTCTGGGACTCATACTAATGATTATGTAACTATTCAGCCTTATTCTAGAACCAGTGACAGCTTGCAACAGAGTAGCTTTGAAGTAAACGGTCAAGAAGATTCGACAGCCGTGAAAAGAACTCCAATTCCTCCTCCGCGAACTAAAGCTAAGAAAGGTTTGCAGTCCAATTCCAGCATGGAATCGAGAGACTCTTTGGATAATAAGCCAAATGCGAATGCAGTGGGTGATTCCGGGAATCTTGCAAGGTCGGCAACATTTTCTTTCTGGGCTGCTAAAGGTTCCAGTAATCAGAATCGTCTAACCGACGGAGAAAGTTCCGGCGAATCAAGACCGGAAGAATTTGGACAGCATAAGTCGAATAACACAGTTACCACTACATCACCAAAAGCTCTTGTTCGGGCCATAGGTTTATTTCAAGCTAAGGCAGCTAACGTAAGGTCTAGGTTTGCAAATTGGGCTGAAACAAAGGACCGAAACAACCATCAGGGTAGGAGAGATCCTATTGGCTCAGGGTCCAACGATACATCATACATTCTTGGACATCAGCAAGATCTCCAGGATGACGATAGTGGTGAGTTTTGTTACTCTAATTCTAAAGAGTGCAATACACACGGAATTGTAATTTCACAATCTGCACGTGAGAGTTATCCTTCAAAATTGCATAGCGAAGCAACTATCCTTTCGGTCTAAGAAAATTCGACCATATTTGTGTCGATTTGACATGACTGCAGGAATTGCTTCCTAAGCTCACTGTTCAATTGAAAACCGAGTATAATATTATAAAGTGAAGCAGATTGGACGAATTTAGGGCATTTGGATCGTTTTTGCAAACGTTAACGAAATTTCGCGTTGCGTACATAATATTTATTTGATATATTGTTCTATTCTTTATCTTTTTATAGGGTTTGCATCTTCCATTCGTCGAAGTTCTACGTCACAAATCGGACCTTCCCGTGCCACAAAACACCAGTATTTGTAACAAGTCAATTCCTTTTTCTCCAGTTTACTCTGGTTTCTTTTTCTCATCGCCATCATCTTCAAAATTCTACACACCGAAAAACCAGAATAAGGAGTTGGGACTGGGAGGAAATCCAAATTCCACGGGGATTTGCTGAAGGTATTTCCAGATTGCCCAGATTAGTTTGATGAGCCAATATATATATATGAATGAAATTGAAATTGAGGCTCGTAACAATGCTGTAATCAAAATGATTGATCATGCAAGTGCCAATCTACTTTTGTAATTATTGTAACCGCTTAAATGGGTTTTGAGATTCTTCCTACTTGCTCACTCTGTCCTGCTTTCAAATTCTCTACATGGGAGAAATTACTTCAATTCTTTAATTTGGTTCTTCCAAAGAAATTCCCACCGTCCACCATAAATGTGCCTTAGTACTAAATGCGCAACTTTGGCAAGAGTCCAATCGTCAATCACTAATCATAACAATTATTATTTGTATAATTCTCTATTCCTCATTTTGTACCATACATTAATTTGATCATAGCGCAGTTAACGGAACCGTAAAAGTCTAAGTCTTTGAGATTTGAGAGATTGAATTTTAAAGTATGTGTAAACTAACTAACCGTTAGTTTTCGACAAGAAGTCTAATATTAAGCTTATTCATTTATATTTAAATTTGCAGTTGTTGTAGTGTAGATTGTACAATGCATTATTAGTGTGTAGTTGGCAGCGACTATCAATTGAGACCATAAGACAATAATTGAAATCTGAATGTGATACAAGTTTAAGAACGTTGAAAATATAAAGTAGTGACATTATTAGTTCTGTTTAGTGTTGTTGAGTTCCCACCTCTTCACCAACGTGAAGATTTTGTAAACAGTAAACGCGCACCGAGCCTCCTATACCAGACACATACGGGACTCCAACATTCCTGCTTTTTTATAATGTTTTCCTTAATTTAATTTAGCTTGGGATTGTCCTAACTTTTGTTCTACTAACCAATACTTTGTTTTTAATGCTAAATGTCGTGCTTACCATGTTGAAAGGGGTAGTTAGAATATACTGGACTGGACATATAGTGCCTATTGTGAATAATATGCTTTCCATACTTTCCAATTATCTCAGTCCCACTGCACTGCGCAGTTTAAGTACTTATTGCAATCTAATATTAGTAGAATACTTAATTTGCTTACCACTAAATGTAAATTGTACATATTACAATTCCCGGTACTTTTAGTTAGTTCAAGTTATGAATGTATTGTTAAACTTGAGAAACGAAAAGCCTTCATGTTTGAAAACTCGTATTGTTTGTAATAAATTTCGCACCTATCCCTAACTAATCAATGGTGGTTTGAGCAACAACTTTTCGTGTTTCATTTGTAGCACTTTATACAGCATTCTTGCCGGTATTGATGAATTCTGCAAATCTAAAATATGAACCACTTTCATTGCTTTCGTGATTGATTACAATTCCTGATGATCAATAGTAGGAAATTTACACGCATGTTGCATGCGCTCGTTCAAACACAGTCACATCACCTCATCATCAACATCATGGTCATCTTTTGTGCAAAAGCCTAATGAGATTGTCTTTAATTCCGAAATTGAGGTTTTCGCGAAAACTGCAAATGCAAGTCCTCTGTCAGTTTTACGTTAACCGTTAACGTTAAAGCTAGACGCTGTTATGATAGAAGGAAGAGGAAGGGTGACCAAAGTAGCTAAATTCATACGTCGAATTCAGAAATAAGTAGTAGAAACGTGTACGTCCAAATAATTCCAATTTCCAACTCGAACGAATTGCAGAAGAAAATAGTAAACATTTATTAACTTGTCAAAATCTAAACATCGATACAGGAGTGTGTACGCATAGGTAACTATTTGTTAAGTTTCTTGACTTTTCTTTTCTTTGTTATTAGAACAGTTTCTTCTCTCTTGTAAAGCTTAGTCGATCTCTTCTTTTAGCTAGTAAGTCTTCTTTCTTTTGTCACTTTCTAACTTCAAAACCAACATTTACAATATATAAATGTGGTCCTCATTCGTCATCCTCCAACCCCCCAAAATCTCAAAGTTTCATTAACAATAAATTTTAATTCATAATAAGATTTAGATAAGATAAACTCTCGAGCTTCTAAAAATCTAATCTACAAGTGCTGATAATAATTCAAAAAGACATCTACTGTGCACTGTGCACCACTAGGCTTTTGGCAGAATCCGGCGTCTTGCCTATCTTTCACGGTGTACAGAATACATTGAAGAAATTCTAAAAGTCGAACTAGGGATTCAAACTACTCTAAAAATTATTAATAAAATAGTTACTTAAAGATTGCACTAAAGACTTATGATATATGTGTTAAAAATATTATGTGAACAAAACTTTATATAAACATTTTTTATCAAATAAATATTGAAATAAGCATTAAGCATTCTTCTAAAATACCTGGCACTGGCACAGTTAAATCTTTCTCTCTCTTCAATGGAAGGCAAACACTCACACTTAAAACTTTTTAAAGCTTGTCGAAAAAGCACAACGAATTCTAACCTATACCATATCATAATTTCAACTGCCAGGGTTTCAGAGGCTGTCTCGAAAGATTTCACGTTTTAAACTTGAGCTGCTTAGCAAATTTCGATAGGGACGAAGTGTAAGTCAAAGTTATCTAGAAAGCTATGAACGCATTGATAACTTTTTAAAGAAGTTTAGTTGCTATTTATCAGTATGGTTCGAAGAGCTGTAAGCTGTAACAATCAACACCCTGAAGCCCTGGCAGATTCTAATGTTCAACAGCAACAGTAGTGGCGACTGTGGTTAGTGGCCCAGACCCACAGTATTTCATCACATCAAAATATATTGGCCATTTATGCATATATATATCTATATAACCGACTTTTGCTTACGCCGAAATGATTGGCAAGGACTTAATAGTATTTAGCTTAAAATAGTTAATGTCTCCCATAGTAAAGTAAGTTATGATAGTTCATATGTTTTATATAATTTTAGGTACGAGTTTTCACAGTCAGAGAGAAAGGAGTGTCGTCAGTTTTTGATTTTGTATTGTTTCTCCATTCTAAGTCAAAGGTAAGTAGCTCAGGTATCAAACTTGAAGTCAAAATCATAATCCAATAATCCATCACTCAAATCAATCATAGCAAATTTCGGCAATTCCTCGGTTGGGGAGTTTATAGTTACAGGAGGTTCGGTGGGCTTCAAGTCAACCATGTCGTTCTGGTATTGGTAGTTGTAGACGGGTTGAAGCCCTTGATTTTGTTGCTGACTTTGGCCTTGACAAGCTTGGTATGATTGTTGGTTCGCGGTCTCAACCTGAGTCATCATAGGTGCAGTAGCGCTTGTATCGTACAAAGGAATACTAGGAATTGACTCCGGAATGGATGCAAATTGGACGCTGAATCTTTCCCCTGACGACATATTATTAAAGGATGCTGAAAAATTTGGTTGTACTCGATAAGAAACTGTTTGTGCGGCAGGAGTTACTGCACCAGTACCGTACATAGCGTACCGTTGATTCTGGTAAACTTGCAAGTTCATAGTTCTGGCAGGATCATTCCAAAGTCTTGGATTGTTGGCATAAGCTGCATAATCTGGTGGCGGATATTGACCATTGCCTTGCTGCTGCTTTTGTTGTTCCAACCACCCCACGACACTAATTGGACTCAAGTTATTTTGATCAACCGGAGATCGTTGCTGTTGGAAGTTGCAGGGACTGGGCGGATACATTTCATTCGGTGCATTGCCCAAGTGCATTCCAACGCTAGGAGTAGGGTAGAATTGAGGCATGGGAGCTGTGTTGGGTGGCTCCGCTAAATTCTGGATCCAGTTCGGTGTAGAGTTCTGAGAGGAGTTCTGACAGCTCTGAGAAGACGAATTAACAGCGTTATTTCCGTAGGTTGTCCAGTTCCAAGTCGTCTCTTTCACTGCAGTGGATGCAGCCATACGGTTTTGTACCTTGACTGAATTCAAGGACTGTTTCTGTTTCATCCTCGAATCAAGGGCTTGCCGCGGCTGTGCATTATAGATACCTTGAGCCACATACGGGGTAGAATACGATGGTTGCGCCCAGTTGACAATATTGGGTACTTGTGAAACAGGTGTAGACTGGGTTGGCAGTGACACCGCATTTGACCAAGGTGGTTCCAACCTTTTTTGCTTCTTAGCCAACTGTGCGCAAGAACTGTTAGATGAGGTCAACCTACTTGACAAATGGCTCAACGCCGAGAAGTTCGTCGAAGGAGTCAGTTCCGATTTCGTTTTGACAATTCGTGAATTCCATCCAGAGGTATTTCCATGTCGGAGGAACTCGTTCCCATGTATTTTGTTGAATTCCGAAGAAGATTGAGAATAATTGCAAGATGCGGTATTTCCAGGTCGGAACTCGTTCCCTGGTACTTTGTTAAATTCCGAAAACGACTGAGAACTGCAGGACACCGGGAAGGCGCTTGAGGGAATCAGTTCCGATTTCGTTTTGGTAACTCCCGAATTCCACCCAGTGGTATTGCCAGGTCGCAACTCGCTCCCTAGTAGTTTGTTGAATTCCGCATATGACTGAGAACCATAGGATTCCATAGCATTCCGAGGTCGCAACTCGTTCATTGGTGCCTTGTTGGCTTCCGAATATGATTGGGAACTGCAAGATTGGTTATTTCCAGGTCGCATCTCGTTCAATGTTGCCTTGTTGGCTTCCGAATATGATTGGGAACTGCACGATTGGTTATTTCCAGGTCGCATCTCGTTCAATGTTGCCTTGTTGGCTTCCGAATATGATTGGGAACTGCAAGATTGGCTATTTCTAGGTCGCAACTCGTTCGTTATTACTTTGCTGAATTCCGAATAAGACTGAGAACTGCTGCAAGATCGAATATTTCCAGGTTGCAACTCGTTGGCTGTTACTTTGTTGAACTCTGAAAAAGACTGAGAACTGCTGCAAGATCGAATATTTCCAGGTTGCAAATCGTTGCCTGTTACTTTGTTGAAGTCCGAAAAAGACTGAGAACTGCAAGATGAAGTATTTCCAGGTTGCAGCTCGTTGCCTGTTACTTTGCTGAATTCGGAAAACTGGGAACCGCAAGATGCTGGCTCAAGTTTTGATCGAAGTGTAGGTGAGGACCAATCTGTAGAACCGTACGGTTGTACGTCAATAGCAGACTGAAGCGTCGGGGATATTGTGCTCCAATCAGGGACATCAGATGAAGCCAATTCATTGGCTAGTCCGGAAGTTGGTGGAGTCCAATTCAGCGCGGTAAACGATTCCAAGTTATTGGAATCGTTTACTAGAGGTAAGGAAGAATTCCAGTTGGAAATTGTTGAACATTTATCCGTTGTTGCATTGACCTTTCCTGGCTCCCAATCTGACACTCGGGGCGTGGTCTTAGTGTCTGGACAACCCACCAATTGATCTGATCCCCAGTCAGAGATATTACAAGAGTCAAAATCATTTGAAAATCCAGGTATGTAAGCTCCCATGTCATTTATGTTAGGTGAATTCATGTCATTTTCGAATATAGGAGTTGGTGATTCCAGATCAGATAGGTTACACGAATCAGAATCACTTGGAAATCGGGACGTTAAAGGTTCCAAATCGGGAATGTTGGGATTCAGCGCATCTGGGCTCGACGTTGCTGATTCCATTTGACTGGACATAATTACATCAGAGGGCAGATGAAGTTTTGGAGGAACGATTGAAATTTCCTCCAATGACTGGTTATCATTTACTGACGATTCTTCAAAAGACTCGATCCAAGAGTCTGTTTCCATTGGTTGGTCTGTACTTATCGTTTCTGTGCTTGAGCTAGGCGGGGGGTCAATCAGTTTTGCCGACTCATTAGTTGGAACCTGTGACTGCTGTTTTCGGGCTTGTTCCTCCAGTCTATCTCGATAATCTCGAAAACAATCCAATATAGCTTCCATACTAAATGGATCGGCTAAGTTAGGTTCCCTCTTTTTGTCACCCTGAGGAATATGATTTGATGACTCCATTGTAGATGCTACGGATGCCGTCGAGTTTTGATTGTCTGCGACTGTGCTCTGACTACATTGAGATTCTACGCTTGCCGACGTGCTCACATTGTTCTTTAAAAGGGTGATATTCATTGGTGACCGTTCTGTAGTGTCTGAAGTTTCTCTAACATATTCCTTGCTAATGTGCGATGGCTCAAAGTTGTTAGTTTCATAGGAGGGTTCAATGCCATTCATGAACTGACTATTTTCATTGGCTCTAGCCATGGTGCTGCTTGCTGCATTTCTCAAATTATTGGACGGTGCAAGCAAATCTTCGCACGAGGTTTTAGATTCATACAGTTCCGTGTTCTCCACTAGCGTATGTACCTGACTATTGGCCGATGCAGCGGGTGATTTGTCCAAACCCAAAGCGTTTAGAGTTTTGGAATTCAAACCATCCTTCGGTAAAGATTTCAATTTCTCGATCAGTCTCTTAATAATCTCCTGCAATATTATAGTAAACAGGAACGGCGGATAAAGCATGCCAATTGTCAAGAAACCATAATCAATTTGTCAAATTTGTCTTACCGGTTTAAGCTGGCTTCCGATCATTTTCGTAACCAGAGCAGGTGACCAATGTTCGACTAAGTTCGCTTCGACATCTTCAGCATTGTTTGTCGGAGTTCTGCAGGGACTAAGCGTTCGAACTTGTCTAGGTGCCCTGGCCACATTGTCCTCAAGTGGCAGAATTCCATTTAGTTTCGGTAGTGACTCAAGCTCGATAACATCTGCATCAGTAGGTGATGCAGTTAACTCCTCGATTTCTTCGGCATCGTGCACGTCAGAACCGAAAGGTGTTCCGACTGACAAGAGAGGTTGACTGTTGTCTTCTTCAGACTCGGATTGGGAGGAACTTCTGCAATCCTCAGTTAGGGACTTAGAAGATACTGTAAAGCTCGTGGATGAAATCGGGGAGAAATCCGGCGTAGGGGACTTCTCCGAAACCTCCGTTTGATTCTATCAAACGTAATATCAAGTGTGAAATTTTTAAATAATTCAATAGCATTAAGTACAATGTGAACATTACGTCGTATTCCGGACTAGAGTCGGATTCCTCGGACAGGTTAAGATTGGTCTGGTAATGACTTTGATCCAGATCAACTGGCCTTGACTGATGCGACGAATTTAAGGACTTCCTTGACCCACGAGAGCTCTGGTGATCGTTGCTCGCAACAACGAATTCATCCGTTTTCAACTTCTTTAGGACTAAAGTAGGGTTTTTCTTTTGTATTTTGGTCTTCTTCACCGGTAACACTTCATCTTTTTCAACCTTTTCTGGAAGTGATTTCCTCTTCTGGGCCTTACCATCTAATTGGACCAATTTTTCGTTGTTGACGCGTGTGGGTGGAACGTACAGCCTAACAGGACTCGAATTTGAAGTTGAAGGAATTGAAATGATTTCGTCATCACTAGAAGAGCTGTAAATTGTGAGAGAACTGTGCGATCGTTTTGAATCTGACTTCAAAACCAATGACTTGTCAGGTTTCCTGGTGTGGGCCATTGTTTTGCCAGACGAGTTTGTACTTGGTTTGGAACGCACGGTAGCTTCGAATATACTCTTCGTGCTGGGTGGTGACAAATCGGTATATTTAGCTTTAATGTCCCACTTATCGCCGGCGCATTTTATTAGGGACAACTTGTTATGAGATTCCTTTAGAGATGTCTTGTTTAACTGTCCATTTAAGATCGGTGGGCTATCATATTTTTGTAGTGAATTTGGTGACTCGACGAGCCTGGCCCCTAAGGAATGCTTATTTTTGTGACTTGATATCGCAGCAGCCGCGGCCTTTGCTTGCTCAGCACAATCTGTTCAATAAAGAGAATGTACATGAATAAACATTTTCGACATTTTGACATGAGTTAAATGAGTTTAGTCAGTTTAGTCTAACATACCTTTGTGTAAATCGCTCCCAGTCTTGAAGCCCTTCTTGCAAACCTTGCATATGGTAATGTTTAGTACATCATCCTGAGGATAGTTCCCACAATGACTCAATGCTTCAAGTGAATAAAAAATCACAAATTAGATACTCAAATAGTTCACTACAAAGCAGGTGTACTCTTCGTATTCGTACAGTTTAAAACAGAGCAATATTCAAACATATGCTTACCAGCTGGCAGTAGTTGAGTTACCTTTTCAGCAAAGATACTCGGGGCTTTTGAAAATTTAAACAACTTAACAAAGTTGTTTGCTCTCGTACTTTGCAATTCTGAAATGAATCCAAACAAAAAAATTAAAATTCTGCATTCAACAGCAACTTTAATAGATCACCGCTTCCATTATCCCAGCCCAACTCTCAATCTATTCAACTGTTCTGTCAGTCTCAGTCGTCTCATTGAATGCTTGTCAAATCCATGGAACCGAGTCAAAGACTCGATAGCATTATTTACATACAAGTGTACAATTTGCAAATTTTGCAACTGCAACACGTACACCAGTTCCCTACTATACGTGTTAGTTCACATCTGCAGCCCTTTTATATTTATTTCGCCATACATACACACAATTATTATACCCAAATGCAGAAATTACTCCTTCATTGTTTTCTAGAACGTCATAGCTAGACAAGATTGCGAAATCAGAATCCTTTTGACAAAAAATTTAATCCAATCAACTAAACTTACTTTCATCATCGATTGTGACTGGGAGATCCCAATCGTCCCAAGATTTTCCTTTGAGATTCTCACTGTACTCTAGTTGGGCTTTTCTTTTTTTCTTTTTCTTCCCTTTATCTTTTGGAAATGTAGTTGGTTTGGATTGTCGTCGAGGTTCACGTTCTTGCTCAGAAGACATGCTTTCCAAGTTTGTAGGGCCACGACAACAACAGTCAAATCTTCCTTCGTGTCTTCTTTAAACGGTTGCAAGAGTCGGAGGAGCAGTAGCTTGTCGTCGTCGTCACTTTCTTCTTGCAAAGTTGCAAATCTGTCTGTCTGTCTGCCTGTCCAACTGGTTGTTCTAGTTTTGAGGAATCAGTTAGCAGTCAGTTGGCAATGACCAAGTTCTATTCTCTCTCACGCAACGGCACCCACGGCACAAGGACAACTCACAACAATTAGTCTGTGAAGGAGGTGACGATGAGACCATATTTAGGAAAAGGAAGGACCTTCACCTCCAGCAACAATAGGAGTCTTCAAGAGGACAGCACGTAAGTTGTTGTTATTGTTGGCAGGAGCAGCAGGCGCAGCAGCAGTCACTCGTCAGTCACTAACTGCTCACAAACTGTCGTCACTCTAATTTGCAATTTATTGAGGGCAGAGAGTAGTCGTGGTGGAAGGTGGAGGAAGGAGTCGAAATAAAACTGCATAAGATAGACTTGACTTGACTTGTGTAATGCCAATGTGTTCTGTGTTGGGTTGTTGGGAGTTTGGAGTGAATTGAAATGTTGGGCTGAGAATGGCCTAGGTTTTGAGCACTGCTTTCAGTCCCACTTCCACTTCCAACTTCCAATGCATTGCAGGCACAAGGAGGAAACTCCAAAACTCAACATAGGAAAGAGATGGGGACAAAAAAATCCCCATGCACGTTTTTCCATGTGGATTTGTGTAGCTCGCTAGCTGCTCCATAACCACAACGTTATAGCTCAACCAAGGGGAGCAGGCAGAGTCGTAGTTGTGTTGTTTTGCAATCTCTTTGCCTTGCCTTCCCCACTCCACCTTTCTCCACCGCCCGACTTTCACCCACGGCTTTCTCTTCTCCGCGGAGAAAGTCCCGGCTTGCCCTACTTCGCTCGCTACGTACGTACGTACGTACGGACTAATGCCCGTGTTTTAGTGGCTGCCTGACTCTTAAAATTCGCAATTTTTGCAATTCCCTTCTTCGTCTCTTGCTCTTCCTGTTCTAGGCCTCCTCTCATGCCAAGCTCATAAAGTTAGGTGATGCAGAAGCCAAAGCCAGAAAGCTCGGCCTGGCCTGGCCTGGCTTGGCCTAGCCAGATCTAAATCTAGCCACCCTGGTGTTTTAGAACGCTGCAAAATTTTTGGAAAAGCAAAAGAGTAAAGCCATGCATGCAGTGCAAAAATAGTAAAACATATGGGAGCTCTAACTGTGGGTATATGTAATAGCATGGATGGCCAGAGTTACGATCCGAGCTTTCATCCTTGTCCTCATTTAATTTGCAAAGCCCGGCCGGTCCGGCTTGGCCAAATGGAAGCATGGAAGCGGCGACGGCAGAACGACTCGGGCTATTTGCATTTGGCAAGTAGAGTTTAATTAATTGAGCAGGGATTCTAGGATGCGATGAAATGGCATTAATTTTGGACTTAATTGGGAAACTTGGCGACCATAAAGTGGAATATTGAGTCAAATTTTGATGGGGTACTATAGGGTTGGATTCAATTGTAATCCAGTTGGATTTAGTGCTGAATTGACGACCGGTTGAAATGTCTTGAAAGTTTTTAACAAGTTCTCTTTATACAAGTATATTTCTCATGTGCATCTCGCAAATAATTTTGAAATGGAAAGGTCTCATTGATTCGAAGATGCGGGGGTTTCTTGGGCTCGTGAATCGTAATAGTTGTCATTTTAATGGGAATTTGAACGACCAAGCTTTGAAGTTCTAGAGTTTTTGAATAATGAATAGTTAGATTGACAGCAGGAGTTGAAATTTGTTGTTCCGTTCCGTACTTTCCATTCAATTGTTATGCGTTATATTTAAAAGAAGTCAACAGCTAAATACGGAACGGATGTTGGACGCACACAATTTTAAGAATTTTGCTTAATATTATGTATTATTTATTGATTTGAATTGCAGGGTACGCATTACACGTTGAAGCACACAAGACATGTTGAAGCACACATTAGAGGACCTAAATCAATATAGGCCATCGCATCGGGATCAATCATAATTTATTGCCAATAAATTCATCGTCCGAAGCCGGAAATGTTAACATGTTTCATGAATTTTTCATGACAAGCGGAATTTCTCTTTTAATTCTGAGTCCCTGCATTTACTGATTACAATTAGGTAGAAAAAGATTGTAGTCATTTCCAATTATTCTCGCTTCAATTTAATACTTTCAGAGACTCGAAAACTCGAAACCAAAACAATCTGTTCCAAAGCTAGTACAGCATCAATAACTTCAGAATCGTATGAAGTAAACCTAAAAATCATCATACCATCATTTACGGAATTTGTGTATTTCTTTTCTTATAATACATAATTGTTTTCCATCTAAATATTAGGAACTCCTTTTCTAAATTCAGTCAGAAATTAATTTACTTCCCTACTTTCATATCAATATACATCTACTGCCACAAACAACATCTATACTAGCAAATAATTCTTTCACATGATTGCATCAATTAATATTGAATTCACGAAACAATACAATGCAGTGACAATAAGATTGAACTCGCAAAAAATTGAAAACGAAATGGAATGAGTGACTTTTGTAACTTAGGGGGCAGCGCTCGACATTTCAAACGAGGAATTTTGAAATTCGGAAGTGTTTTTCAGAATACTGAGATTGCAGTCTTGCTTCAAGTACAATTCCCGAGGGCGCCCGTTTGAGATACTGGTCAAAAGTACCCCCAGATGCCTTCAAATATTTAATTTTAAAAAAGTTGTTTTTACATGTATTTGGCA